>NW_021011526.1:295679-428162 GCF_003987935.1 Bombyx mandarina | reverse complement strand
AGTATAGTTACAACGGCTGCCCCACCCTTCAAACCGAAACGCATTACTGCTTCACGGCAGAAATAGGCAGGGTGGTGGTACCCACCCGCGCGGACTCACAAGAGGTCCTACCACCAGTAATTACGCAAATTATAATTTTGCGGGTTTCATTTTTATTACACGATGTTATTCCTTCACCGTGGAAATCAATCGTGAACATTTGTTGGGTACGTATTTCATTAGAAAATTTTGTACCCGCCTGAGATTCGAACACCGGTACATCGCTCAACACGAATGCACCGGACGTCTTATCCGTTAGGCCACAACGACTTCGAAAACTTCAAAACAATGAAAGAATTTTTCAAATCGGTTCAGCAGTTTCGGGACGTATTCAATACAAACAAACAAACAAACAAACAAATCTTTCCCCTTTATAATGTTAGTATAGATATATCTAAAATAAAAAAATAATAAGATTTTTGGTAATTAAAATGCAATTTAAATTTTAGCGTTTTATTATTTTGTTTGTGGTACGGTACATAGCTACACGCATCGACGACACGCATTTTGCTAGCAATACGCATCGCATAGCACTTGTATTTCTTAATGTTTGATTTTTGTGCAAGGAGCCCATAAAGCGCTACATCGATGCTTATACTTCACATTGTAATGTGCACAAATTTATCGATATTAAGCCAATTCGGCATCGAATCCTGCTCATAAAATTATGAAAGCTTCATATCTCTCATTAAGGATAACTGCAAATCGATGTTCAGATAGTCTATAAAGGCAACTAGAAGTTTATGTGTATAAGCGAGATGATGTTGGGAATGGATAAATATTTTGATTCCGTGATCGCAACCATGAGAAGCCCTAAGAAACTGGTAAAAATATAGAATAATTTAATTTCACTTATGCACAGCTGTGAAGTAGATCATTCCTTGCATTCTCCCCTCTGCTTAGCAACAGCTCGGACTAATGCTGGCGATGCTTGTTTTAAGTCATATGCCCAACCTATTCTAGCGAACAGATCTAGTAAGAAAGTTGTGGTATTGTTTGGGACACCCAATTCAGCGGCTTTATAGTCCCAAGGGAAAGTGTGGTGGTAATTATGCCAACCCTCGCCCATTGCAACAATAGAGACTCCTTTGTTTTCACACGGCATTATGTACCTGAAAAATATATTCTTATTAATTCATTCGTTATGGGGTAGTTATTAACTGGAATGACGGATAATTACAAATTTTCTCTAAGTGCTTCGCAGTAGAAATAGGCAGAGTAGTGGTACCAAGACGCGCGGGATTACAAGGCCATATAGGTGATAAAAAACTTGTTTCTTTTAATTACAGTGTTTATCATTTACCGTGGGATTCTCTCGTTAAACCATTTTAATTACATTATTATTAAGTGACGTGGTTTAATATTTACTCATCGGCTACCATCTATTTCCCTAATTAGGTAAGATAAATATGTATCTAATTGTAACTTCTCAACAAAATTTATTATTAGAACAAACAGGCAAATGACGTCTCTAAAAGTAAGAACTTATATGATAATTACTTTAAGTCTTTTCGATTTTGATAGAACGTAAGCTGCATCATTACATGTAGAAACAAATTAACTTCCCATGGGCGCATTGATTTCACAATTATTTTGTAAAAAAAAGCTAAGTGAGCTTTTCTACTTCTACGCTAAGAGAAATTCTACTTCTACGCTAGATTAGATTCTACGATACACACGCGCGTACGAGTACACAGTTTGTGTGATTAAATATAAATTCAATTCCTCAAAAACAAATTATGTACATTCAAAAATACTACCTATCGTAAGGTTTGTTCCCCCATAGATGCGCAAAACTATTGACAGACCAAGTGAAGTGCAAGCTGAGCATATATCTCCAGAATGCTTGGGAGAGAATGGCGATATTCCACAATTCGCCCCAAGCGTAGACAGGAAGCGCCGATGGTATTACCCAACAGAATGTTATTTTGAACAAAATGAAGTATCTGCGAAAATAATTAGTTACGGTTTTTTTAAAATAGCAGTTACGCAAAGCGGTCGCGAGGTTTGGTATATAGCAGTTTCATGATTTTGATACCGTAAAGTGAAGTAAAAGCGACGGACACTCAAATAGCACGTATTTTTGTCGCTTCAACGTTCGCAAATTTTAAAAATGATTAACCAAGGTTAACTATGTAAATTAGAAAAAACGGAAACTATAAAGTTAAATATATAGTTGTTGTATACGAGTTGCTTTTAACCTCAAAGTTGAGGAAAACGGTAGTTTGTCGAAGATTGTATATGTTCTGTATAAAGCAATGCTCTTTTTCAATGATTTTAAACTAATTAATGATTTATGTACCTACTTGGTGCAGAAAATCACAACAGGGTCGTGGATGATGTCACTCATGTCAATTTTGGACCCCTGCTTCACTACGTCTGGGTGTTTTTTCATCATAAGCCATCCGATATGTGAGAAAAAAAAGCCACGATTGGCATCATGCGGGTCGGCCGAGGTTTCCGAGAATTTGTGGTGCACACGATGATCTCGAACCCATTCGTAGATTGTATTCTAAAAGGCAAGCAAATTCTTAATTATATTTAGAAAACGTACATATGTTGTATAATATATATTAAAATGGATTAGTACTTGTCCAGCTGCTGAGTAGCAGAGTGCCAAAATTAATTGCAATGGCAGTTTCGCTTTGTATGATCGATGGCACCAGTATCGATGTGCGCCTGCTGTCACTCCAAAACCTGCTAGCTGTCCCATGAATATTCCTAAATGAAAATAAACGTAAGATGAGTTATTTAACTGGAGTTAACATTGTAACAAAATTGCCCATTGGTCTAATTTTGTAATTACCAAATATAACAGATTGCCACATTGGTTTTTGCTTTTCATAAAATATTGTGTAAAAACCCCAAACAACTGTGACCACATGGAATGTTGTTATAAGAATAGCGTTCGTCCATCTTATGGGTGTCACGAAACCCATACTTCTTTCCCATTTACGTATAGGAGCCAAGAAAATTGGTTCATTAAGTTTGACTTCGTCATACGGATCAACTGTATTAGTTTTTTCGAAGTTATTAGGTTTGTTTGCTTGATTGTTCGGTTTGTTTTCGATGCTGTCTTCTAGTTTTGTTAGATCGCTGTACGGTGTATCCACAATATTTAAAGGTGCCATTGTATTCTGTGAATGATTAATAAATGATTAATAGTCATAAATAAACTAAATTGAAAAAAGTTACATTGTAACAAATCTATATTAAAAGTCATACTATTGTAATTATTTTTTGCTCTGTATTCTACTAGCAACGTTAATAGCCTGAAAGGTTATGGCACGTAAGAAAAAGCACTAGTAAAGCAACTGAGGGGCGCGCGAGGTATGTGAGACTGGATAATCCGCGCGCCCAAGGACGGTATTTAGGACGCTACTCACTCCCCTGCACTTTCGCCCAAGCGTTAACCTCATTGTTAGAACCTGGGCGAGGTAAGGCGCGCTAAGGCACTTCAAGGACGCACGGCCAACTGAGTCTTCGAGGCGAAACGAAGGTCGTGTCTGTACGGCGATCCAGGTTGTGGCACTCGTGTCCTGGAATAGCTCGCTGGGTCGGAAGCAGTCAGTCTCCTGCAGCCCCCGGTTCGACGGCGACAGATCGGTGTAGAGAGGGAAGAGCTCTTCTTCTTCAGCGAGATGGTTGATTCGCTGAAGTAGAGCATCCCCTTCCAGGACGCGTCGCTACCGAGCATCGTAGTGACGACGGTCGGTAGTGACAGGCCCTGTCCTATGACTGCGACGAGGGCGGTACGCTGCTTCGCCGAGGCAGTACAGCACGTGAGAGTGTGTTTCGCGATGCCTTCATCGTCGCGGTTGTCACAATGGTGGCTTTGTGCCGCCGGTTCCCTCCTGGGGAGACGGTGCAGGTACCGCCCCAAACAACCATGACCGGTGACCATACTAGGTCGCTGCCGTCTGCTCAAGACTTTCTTTTTAAAGTTCGTTTGCAGAGGTACAGCGATGGGAAACCATCGAAGAGAGGAGCTCGTTTCAGATCTTCATATCTACGAAACTCTGCTCTTTCTGGAGCTAGTTTTAGCAAATTCGTCAGGCTGTGCCTCGTGAGCTCGCCTACACGTTTGGTGAAGCTGGTATTTCCCTTCGAGGCTACCAACATATGTAGGCAATAAAAAAAAGATCATATAAAACACGACAAACATTACTTATCGATATGCACGATAGAATTCAAACTATTTTATTATATTTTGTTCTGTTGTATACTTTAGACATTTTTAAATGCTGTCATGCGTTGCGTATGCTCTGTAGCTAGTTTGGATGCGGTTGAACAAGACTTTAGAACGATTGGCAGCTAGATCTAGAGAGAAAGTCAATCAAATATCCCACTGGACTTACTCTCTTAGGACAGGACTACCAGTGCACTTCTCGTGATGATGATGGTGATGAACATGTTTTTGCTACGATAATTTATAAGGTTAGGACCGAGATATAATTGTTTTGAGTATATCAAGTTTGCCTATTGACTATAATATTATATTATTACTATGTTTAATATGGTTTACCTATATATAAACAAACAATTTGTCATTCTAAAAAAATCATAAATTTATCATGAAGATTTTTCAAAATAATTCTGACCATTTTACGAGTTACCTAATATATATTCAAAACGTGAGTATTAAGTTATTGTGGTCCTGTCATATTATATCTTCGATAGAAATGAAATATTGATATTACACTAGTCATTAATTAATATTGTCAAGTATTGAAGTCGAGAAAGATTTATGAACCGAAGTTTTGATTAATAACTTAAGTAAAAAATAGTAGTAATAATACTCGTAGTTCTCTTAGTGTCGTCGGTATCGCTTGTGTACCTTTATGATAGAGTTAAACTAAATCTTACATAGCATTTACCTACATATTGCTATTTTTACGTGACATTAAAATGAAAAAGCTTATCGTAATTTTTTATATGTCAATGACAGCTAAGGATTATGTGAATGCTTATTGTCCTTCAGAAGTTTTAAGGACTATGCCGTTTATGCTAGAATTCGGTTTGTGGCGAGGTTGGCATCAAACGTTAATTTACACACCCGAGATTGAGAAAGGCGAGTATTTATCAGCGAATGATGTAGATTTTTTAAATTTTTAATTATATTTAGGGATATTTATGTATTATATATGTAAAAAGTGAAGCGTAATACTGCACTGTTATTTATCACACTCAAAAAAAATAAAAGCAAAAATTTGAAAGCATTCGTGAATTAAAAAAAATAAGATTAAATCTCAAAATCACTAATTTTCAAAATAATATTCAAGATAATAAAACGATTATAAAATAAAATTATATGATTGTTTTTATTGAAAAATAAATAAATCTTACCTTCAAAATAAATACATTTAAAACACAAAATGTCTCTTGCATCAGAACGTGTTAGACTTTCGCTTACGATATTATTAAGAACAGTGCGTCACTTCTGCATAAGCAAAAGATTGAAACAACACGTCTTACTGATGGACTACGTGTTTCAGAAACTCACAAATTCACCTTTCTTTCTTTAATTGATCACGTACGCGATTTTAAAAGTCGAATATTGTTAAATTGAATGCATTATCGGCGATTATATTTTAAAGGTAATGTAGTTCAGTTTCATGTAAACATATTATCTTGCGTTAAACTTTTCCGATTCTAATTAAATTAAATACACAATAATTTATACAAAAATTCGTGATAGTTGCTATCACTCGTAAAAAAACTTAGGTATATTTAACCTATATAACCTATTTAAAATATTTACTTAATATTTTAAGTATACGAAAATATTACATGTCTGTTTGTGAGTACAATCGGGCTCCGGTCAGTAACGTAGTGCTCGTACGAAACTTGCAGAATATAATAAATACGTGTATATATAATATTTAAAATATACGTATATACTCTTAGTATTCGGTAACTAAATAAAATAATAAACGTGTTCCAAGAACGTGACTCGGAGATCTGTGTGATTTTTTAAAATTACATATGTATGTATTGTTTATATTTGTGGTTGTACGCATCCAAAATAATTAAAGAGAAGTAGAATTGCAGAAATGCGTTACGGTTTGAAGCATTATACTGTAAAAACTGAGATATAGAATTGAAATATCAAGATGGGCGGCAGCGTTCACGTGGTTGATGTTTATCCTTCAGAGACCACTTAACAGCAGATGGAGCGTGAGGTCGTCCATTCATCTTAGCAAAAAAAAAAGAAACAATATTATTAAAATAAAAAATATGTGATAATATTCGTTATATAAGTTAGTCATCAAAATATATAATGATTTATATTAGATGTATTTTAATTTGATTTTTATATTAGATTATAATTTTATTTCATACGGAACCTATAAAACAATCTCAATCTGAATTCCATTGTTAAATTCTGTAATTAGCGTTGTTGTGAGGTGATTACATAAATTTTTGTCATGGAATTTGCCGAGACAAGTATTTTCTTAGTAATTACACAAATAAATACATAGCATATATAAAATGTATATACAAGCAATTGTATTGCTATAATATAATTCTTTTCTGTTAAAAACGGGGCATCTTGTTTTAAGTTTTAAAGCACATATTGAAGACATTTGGTGGCCAGCTTGGAAGCAATATACTGTAATTCTTAGTTAGGGGGGACGATGGTGTTTCATTGTCTTGCTTGTTTGGTTTAGCTTAATAAAAAAATCATACAGGAGGAAGAATCATCATCAATCATACACACCATGAAGGAGGAACAGTGATCCGGTCAGCCTTCGTTTATGTTCTTAAATGTTTTCATTGTATTCAGATTGTAACTGGGCAGTGTCACGACTCATCAAATGCTTTAGCGTAAACGGAATAGCTACAGCCAAAGAACCTACAATTAAACCTACGTTCGTTTCAAAATTGGCTATTATTATACTGATGACGGGTAAGAAACAGAATGTTTCATTGGAATTGGCTAATGTTATCAAGAAGGTATCATACATTTTTAATTTGCCTTAAATCTTTCCGATTTATTTTATTTCATTCATTCGTATTTGTATTTGTTTACAGCTTCAAGAGTTTCAAATGGATAGGTTATCTACTGATTGGCTAATTACAGCGAGGTATTTTTTAGACTATAAGTATATTAATAGCATTTTAAACTCAACTTCTATTAGATTTGACCAGACTATAATTGTTTCTTACCCTCATGGAATTGATAAAACCGGTGCAAATGTTTGTTCCGAAAATTTTAGATACAACAAAAAATACGAAGCAGAGAAACGATTTGATAAGATTCCATATAACAGGCGTTTTTACTCAGAATGTCAAAACAGTAAATCGGAATTCGAAAGAAGCTATTATAAGTCAACATTGCGATTTAAGAATTTAATCAGAAACAAAAGTTACAACAGGGATTCTAGCCCGATGCCTTTGAATAAATCAGGATTAAAATTTAACTTTTCAAGGAATTTTGATATGATTAACATAAGTCAGTTTTCGTTGAAGAGGCATTTCCAAGAATGGAAAGAAATTAACAACTATAGAACTAACGTTACAGGAAATGTTCTTGTGACACAGTATTTCAAAGTACGTTTAAATTCAACATTATACGTCTCCTTTCTTGGTAAGTTTCGTTAACTATAATGCTTGTGAATTCGTACCTATCGTATAATATTATTGAGCAGTTACTCGGTGCTGCAGTTATTGACCCTGACTGCTGGGCCGAGGATCGTGGGTTCGATACCAACAGGTTTGTCTACTTTGTCTGGTTGTTTAATATATGTGTTTATTTAAACGTATATGAGTATTATATTTTTATCATTACCTGTTCTCATAGCACAGAGAATACTAATTTTGGGCCAGATGACCGTATGTGATTTGTTCGCGATAATTACTATTGTTACAGTCAATACTTTCCATGTATTGAAAACTTTCTTGTGTTTATTTTGTATTATAAAAAAAAATGGCCTCAATGAGTTCAATCCGTTGAGAATTTTTGTTATAATCTTTACTAACAAAAGTAAAATTGTAAAATGTTGTCATAGGTTCCTGGAATCCTGAAAATTCAATGTCGTATGTGGAAGTTCCGTACCCAGTGGAAGCACGCAATTTTTTAGGCGAAAACTTAATAGTTGGTAGATGTAATACAAGTGGGGATGGCACACAGTCGTTAGACGACGATCGACAATCAGCTACAGCTTTGTTGGATGATGTACTCTACTTTTTAGCTGTGCGTTTGAACTCTACGTAAGATATGATTTATTTCTTAAACATACCCACATTCTAATAATTGAATTTTAAACTAAAATCTAAAAACAATTATGATGCTAATGCGTTATAATTTGTTTATATTGGACTCCAAAATTTATAAATTAATAACTAAGCGAATAATTTTTGGGAACTAGATGATTAGTATACCTAAATACTTAAAATGAATTTAAGAAGTTTTCGTTAAATGTCTGTTTTTTTGTTTTTTATGGAAAGACGTCTTGTGAGTCCGCACGGGCATGTACTACCGCCTTACTTATTTGAAACAGTAGTGGGGTAGCCGTTGTACAGTAACAACTGAGACCTTAGAACTCATGTTTCAAGGTGGGTGGCGGCATTTCTGTTGTTGGTGTTTCTGGGTTCCGGTAACCACTTAACATCAGGTGGACCGTAAGCTCCATTCGACCCATTTAAGCAATAAAAAACACGATTTTCACGATATGATAACAAAATCGTGCGCTACAATGAAAATCGCAAAATTTTAGCTTTACCCTAGTGAGGCACGTGAAATGGTGAGCCGGCGCAATTTCTTAAGTTGGGATTACAAAAATATGTGTCTATAATCTGAATCTCGGAAACGGCTCAAACCATTTTCATGGAATTTAGTATACAAGGGATTTCGGGGGCGATAAATCGATCTAGCTACGATTTATTTTCAGAAAATGTTGTTTTGTTCGTGTTTTCAATAATCAACTTTACCCGACATCTATTGGCGAATAATAATACCTACTATTTTTCTTAATTGAGGGCATCTAACCGCTTTAAAAACACAACAAGATGGCGTTACCAAAAAAAAAATCATCTCTAGTCAAGTCATCATCTAGTAATTAATATGTATACACAGCATGACGTACCTAGGTACATTTAAATAGATATTATGTTATTTTATCGGTTAGAACTGTTTCAAGACACTTCAATAAGCTTGGTTTTCGAAACTACGAGGGAACATGGTCTGGATTGCTTGGGGCGCTTTTGGAAAATTCAGTAGACATGGCTCTGGAACCAGTGACGGCGCGTTCTGGTCGTCAACAAGATATGGACTTCGTTTTCCCAATTGCTGAGACAATGTGAGTATTATTCCCGACATACTTGACATGGAGTCCTTGAATTGGATGTGTTGACAGTGCTATTCTTTAATCGTGGAAGCTGACTCACGAGGGGTCGCTTGCGAAAATACTCTCATATTGTCTTATTACAAAAGTCTTATTATTAAACGCTTCATAAATTACAATAAACATAAAAGTACTTTTGAAGACTATATAATTAGAGACAAGAAAACAAAATCATTTGCAGGTGTAATATCTACATACGTCATCAGGAGACATCAACGGTTCGAGATATATTCTTAGCGCCGTTCAGTGCTCGTCTCTTAGTCTGCGTACTAGCGGTAGCTTTCATAGCATCACTCGCTGTTGTAACTATCAGCCGAGTAACGCCGCAAAACGTTAGTGCTCGGAGAATTGGTTATATCGAGGCCTTGGTTTGGTCTACGGGGATACTCTGCCAACAAGGTACCTGTATGATTTGTGTAATTCTTGCAACTAAATAATTAGCGTTTTTTTTACGCCGGCACATGAACATGTCGTGTTCTATCTCAGCAAAGGATAGAACACTAATTGGGTGGAAAAACAACGGAGGGTTGTTTTAATTAGGGTTCCACAGCCGGTGCAACCCCAACTTTTGCCGTTGTTTTCTGTAGTAATTGGTTCATGTGATTTCACTGCAATACAAACAAACGCCTGGTAGTAGCCCCGGTTACCGTCCTCGTCGAACCCGTCGCTTGCGACGAAGGGCTCGACGAGCGAACTAACCCATAGACACAGCCCACTGAGTTTCTCGCCAGATCTTCTCAGTGGGTCGCGTTTCCGATCCGGCGGTAGATTCTGCGAAGCACTGCTCTTGCTAGGGTCAGTGTTAGCAACTCTCCGGTTGAGGAAAAAAAAAGGTAGTAGCTTTCTTTGAAGGAACTAAATGTTTAAGTGCAGAGTAATGCATCGTACCGTCATAGGAGTAATATATTCGAAGCCCGTCACATTCGACTACAGGAAGGTAACTCAAGACCTACCACTGATGGCAACCTACCGTGTATCGTGTCCTGTGTTCCCGTATGGGCAACTACCACCAGCCGTGAAGTAGTAATGCGTTTCGGTTAGAAGGCTATCCAGCCGTTGTCCCATGCAACTTCAATTCTTCACGTCTTAGATAAAATTCATGTTTCAAAGTGGGTGACGGCACTTACGTTGTTGATGTCTATGGGCTCCAGTAACTACTTAAGTAACTACTACTAAGTGGTTACTAAATACCGCGTGGGACCCACCCAACTAACCAATAAAAATGCCTGGTTCAGCCAGTAGTAGTGAAAGTTGCTGTAAATCAATTAATACGTTAGGCGTTTTCTTTTTATTCAAAGGAACTAGTAGCTTTTGTAAATAATGCCATTAAATTTTAACTTAATATTTGTTTGTTCACAGGCGGTTCGTGGACTCCTCAGAGCCCAGCAGCCAGTATAATCCTCATCGTTTGTTTATTTTTTGCTGTAATCACATATAATGCCTACGCTGCATTTATAACTTCGGTACTGTCAGTGCGAGTCGCCAGTGTGGATACTGTGGCTGCCGTTTTACAATCTCCTACTATTAAAATCGGATATATAAGGAACGGAGCTGATCAAATGTATCTCATGGTAGGCATGCTGTCAAGTAATATATAAAAAAGAACACGTTGGGCACTCGGGGACTGCCGCGGTGAAGCTATTGCATAACATTTTTTATCAACTTATGCAATTATAATTAGACAAATTATTGTATTATATAATTAGATAAATTATTAAAACAAATTATTATATTAAAACAATACCTTACATTATATTAAAACAATAATAAAATAAGACCACGCTATATTTATAAACATTAACAAAAGCAAATCATTAACTGTCTTCTTCACACTCATAAGCTAGACCGCGCGAGAGAGAGTTGGGCAGGCTTTGCATGATGCGCATGCAGTGCGACGTCACGCCGCGCGCTTATTAACAAACACTACACAAGCGCAACGTGTGAACGTAACGTGTGTGTTGAACGCGAGCTACATGGTAGTCGGAGTGGGGGATGTTAGGTTTTATTTTCGTTACGGAATATCTTGATTCGGTCCCTCGTTCAAAGCCCGCGATAAAAGCTTTGTAGTAGCTTAAAAATAATGGTTTTTGTTCATTGTTTTATCTTATTTTCTTATAAATCTGTATTTTTTATTTCCATTTCATGTTTCAGTCTACGAAAGATACGCAGTTAAATGCATTCTATATTCGTGGTTATTCTGACTCTGAAAATTTGGTGTCATCAGCAGAGGAAGGTCTCGCTCGTGCGGCCAGTCAGGATTATGCATTTTTTGCTGAACAAAGAGCAGCGAGGTCCACGCTAAGGCAAGCTGTTCAGTGAATACAAGATAGTGGATGCGCGTATTTTTTATGCAATACATTTTGCTTGTAGAAAGTCTAATGGGCTTGCACGGATCGGTATACTCAAGGGTATAGCAGGGATGAGGACTATCCTATTGTTTCCTCAAATCACTCATACGTTCTGTTTGAAGTGTGTAATTATTTTTTTTTTCCCTACCTATGCTGATAGCCCTGAGAGGCTATTTTAGCTCCTCTTTGACGTGTAGATGAGCTTACGGGGCTCAAACTAGGAGTGTTGCTAACACTGGCTCTAGTAAGAGCGTGTAGAATGAAATAGATGTTATCGTATTGGAATAGAACCCTTTCATGTTTCAAGGTGAATGCCACCTATTGTTGCTGAGTCTTGGCCCTATTATTCAGGTAAAGCTCAGGTAGCGTGAGCGTGAGTTTTCATTATGAGTCACAAAGTAAATATCACCCGTATGTATGTTTCATCATCATCATCATCTACCTGTAGCAGTCCACTGCTGGACAAAGGCCTTTCCAATTGCACCCCACTGAGCACGATCCTCGGCTTCTATCATTCACATTTTCCAGCTACCCTGCATAGATCGTCACTCCAACGAGTCTGAGTGCGCCCTGCACTACGTTTGCCAATTCGCGGTCTCCACTCAAGAACACGTTTACTTCAACGAGTCTCCGGCGAATATGGCCAGCCCATTGCCACTTCAGCTTACTAATCTAAACCTTCCAATTATGTGTTTTTATTACAATGAAACCTGTTTGGGAGTTTATTTATCTATTTAATAGTTTATCTGTATAATGTAGAATTGGGATCGTTGGGCATAAAATAAAACTGATTCACTGTATTGTTGTTTTTTTGTTCTCATACTAAATTTTCCCTGTTAATATAATTAGAAATTAAGTAACACCTTTTTTTTACACATCACTTACTCAATCTTCACCGCCATCTTACTTTTTATTTTATTGTTTTTCTTTTTTTACCATTTACTTTCATTCATACCTTAACGCTTCGTTCCACCCTTTTTTTACACGATTCATTTTTATACATCCTACAATAGTTTATTTTGAATATACGGCTTAAAACGCAGGCTGATTAAATGATAATAATATGAAAATAATCCTGAACTCGTTACAGCTGAAGTTTGCCGTTATAATTAATTTAAAACTAATTTTATCTTCAATACTTTTAGGCAGATCCAACACGGATTAAGGAAGTTGCGAAGATCACTTGAACTTTTTTTTTTAGGCCAGAATGAAATCTCCTCAGTTACGACCTATGGTGAGGGGTGGTTGGAGTGGCATGTTAGAGTTGAATTGACTAAGCTCGCTTGTTGTTTGACAGCCCATGTCCGAGCCTCGGATGAGGTAGAACTCATGCAAGGCATTTCGCGCGTAGCGTATTTATCCTTGCCACCCTGCCCCTGCATTGACCATATAAATATTTTTTTCCTGGTTATCTATGATCAACAAACAGGTGTTCTAGTTTACACTAGTTTTGTCTCGTATTCGAAAAAAAAAACAGTTTCCTTCTAGATCATTAATTTGTAAAACACTAAATTATATTTTTCTAGTTACAACCTAAATTTTCAGCTATTGAAACCACTTTAAAATATTTAACTATTGACTAGATCACTGAGCCAAGCCCGCGGTCGTTGCGCCATCCGTGAGCTGCCAGTCTACACAACAAGAGCTAGTCTCGCGTTCCCTTTACCCCAATATTCGCCTTATGCTAGACTGACTTTAGTAAGGTAACAAATATTCCATATACTGTTTTTACACATTTACAATAACGCGGGCTATGAAGTCTGATCGAGCACGCCTCAAAACAAATTTGCTTGACCACAACTCACTTTGTAATATGAAAGTCATTCAGTTTTAATTATATCGCGAATGTAGTTTTAATTTTGTTAACTTAATTTATTTGACGAATACGTAATGCATTTATATCGTGTCTGTGGCAATTTGCAGTTTTTTTGTTAATAGTTAACTAATGCGGACATCTTTCAGTCTTCTTCAGCTTCGTAGCGGAGGAATCTTGGCTCGGTTAGAAGCTGCATTAGTTCCTGAAATGCCACAGTGTACGTTGCCGGCAGGGTTTGCTTCAGCTCGTGCCATTGATGTGCGATCAGCTCTAATTTTACTGGCATGTGGACTTGTTACAGCAGCGTTTATGGGTAAGATTTTGTATTCTAATTAGAGTTGTATATGTTATAAATATTTATTTATTTTTACTTTGTTTAATTTCTTGAAAGAAAGGGTTAGAAAATATTCTGCCCCTATTCTAAATGCTGACCAATAATTTAAGCAGATGATTTATTATAAGTTACAAGAACACGTCGTCAATCAATCATTCTGGATATTAAGGTCAGAGTTTAGATTGATTCAGTAGGTCATTCATTCTGCCTTTATAAACATATCAAATTCACATCAAATATATCAAAGGCTTAAGGCAAATAATATGCGGAATTGATCTATAGATGCAGAAATGTATGGTATCAAAAGGGAAAGAGAAAATAAGATACCTGATTTTTACATGGCCAAATTGAGCATGTGAATTAAATTTGTAGGTTATAGATAAGTTTAAAGAGGTGATGCGTGATTAATGGCTATGCATGCTCTTATTCTCTTGCACCTTTCAAGTATTGGATGAGTAAGCACATTAGCGGCTTAATAATGGAAAAACGTTTTCAATGTACATAATTATGAGTGAAATATAATTCGTATAATTATTATCGTTTTATTTATTTTAGGTGTAGCAGAATACTCTTGGAAGAATCGACAACAGCAAATAAAGTTACTGCATAAATGGTACAAGAGATTCTTAAATTTCTTTTTCAGTTCCAATAATTGACCGTTTTGTCTAAAGAATCTAATACTAGACACAGTATATAATAATTTTAATATAAATGTAGAGATCTCATGCGATAAAATGTAGTAAAATTAGGTCACAGTCACAATGGTAAAATATACTTTGTTTGGTATGATTACTAGTTTTATTTTTATTGAACACTAAACTAAAACATTAAGTTGTCACGTTGTTTTCATCACGTCAGTGAAAAAAGAGCGGCTTGTACAAAGTTGAATTTTTTATGTGTATTGCAAAAAGTTGAACACAGTGCTATTTTTTAACAGTTTTTCAAGAAATGTGGTAGCATAAAATTAAATTGATAAATAGAACTAGTGCCAACTTCTATTTTCCACAGAGGTTAAAATGAAAACGCGTATATAATATATATAATAAAACTTAGTTCTTAAATACAAATAATTTTTAAGTAAAAACGACATGGGAAACGAATTCTAGTTTTGGGTTTACATCTGATACTTAAACATACAGTAGTTAAGGTAATTAGTTCAAGGATTTCCTTCGTTTCTAATTAATTATAATTTATGTCACTAAAATTCGTAACAATTAATAAAACAAAAAAAGATAAATATTATTCTCGTTTGAGATAATGCTGATCTGACAAAGTTTGATCTTTTAGGGCATTTTCTAGGCATATTTGAAGAGGTTTTTTGGTTTTTGCCATCTCAGCCAAAGCCTTCTGTATCGTGTTCGTCTCCACTGTACGAAGACCTGTGGCGATACCGAGTGCTGCCCAAACTCTAATGAAAGCACTCGAACAACCGGAGTCTGAAACATGTGTTGTGTTTTGTTTTTTATTCTTTCTACTCAGAAAAACATATAACGCATATATCACATTTTCTTTTGAAAATTTTATTTAGAATAATTAATTACGCCGATTATACGACTGGTAAATTCTATGATAATTTATAAATGTTAGATTAAGCTGAAGTTCATATATTGAATATGTCAAATGTAAAACCACAGGACATGTGAATCGTGAAATGATGTAAAATTAAAGATTTTGATGATAATTAATTTAAGGACTAAATCACGACATTTGTATTTCTGAACTGTTTACTTACCATAGGTACCGTATTCTCCGGATTTGTAATCATAGGGTATTAAATAGTGGTAGTGAGGCCAGAATGTCCGCGTTATAATGAACACAGAATTAGAATCAGGTGGTGATCTGAAAGACAGAAAATCGGTTTCATTCACAACATAGTAATTTTGTGAAAACATTAAAATTTTCGTTTAGCCGAAAAATTCGGTAGCGTAAAGAATTTGATGCAAATATTTAGGGTATTTGTAGTTATTGAAAATTCTTTTGAAATTTCAATGATGGGCAGGAAATATGCAGTGGCGATATCTATCCGTCCAGGCTCTCAACACGCCCTACCACCAACTTATTTGAATGGTTTCAGGTGACGAGACAAAAAAAATATACTTAGGCAAATTATAAAGAATCTCACTTTTCTCCAGGTTTCAATCCCCAAACGCAGATAGCGCTTTCTATCAACCAAGACGCGTGTAGTAAGATGAAGTATCGAAGAAAGCCAATAACAAAGACGGAACTTAATACTGAGTCCTCCCAATACTCGAGTGGTGCGTTCAGGGGCAACAGTAGGAACAGCGTTGCATACATAAACCAGTATAGCCTAAAACATATTTGGAATTTACATTTTTCATAAAATATTGTAAATATCTTAAATTTAGTTCTTCTTCTCAGTCGCATGCACTCTTGGCAGAGTAGTCGTGGTCATCACTTCTGGTGGTGGTGCACTTCACCAGACGTCGCTATTCTTTACCGTACCGCGGCCCTTCTTGTGCACTCGTTAACAGGACCGTTCAGAGCTGCCTTTATTTGGCCGGTCCATCGTAACGGTGATCTGCCGCGCGGTCTATTTAGTTCTATGTGAACTATAGCAAATTTATAAGATTCGGTGATAACTTCAAAGGAAAAATTTTACGTAAAATTTCAAAGTTATCGAAAGCCTTTCCTAAAAGTGGACTAACGTATACCGACTTCGAAGGATAAATAATACAGACATATTACTGAAAAGTAAAAATATTGCCAAAATAACTCTATCATAATTTTGCTTGCCAGGACTGCGGATAAATTAATGAACTGTTTTCATGTAAATAGTAAGTTTGTCAACGTTCACGGTCAGAATTCACTAGCAAGGAAATTATCACGACAGTTCATTAATTCTTTATTTTATTGCAATTTTACTTCGCCTTAGATACTAATGTCTTTTTGCGGTCCGGTGTATAGCATGTGACAGCCGCTCTACAATGTACCTAAATATGGCTGCGACCTCATGTCTCAAGGTGCATAGCAGCTTTCAAGCTGTGTTGTCTGTGGGTTCCAGTAACCTCTTAATAGTGGATGGCTTATCTGTTAATCTAGAGCAATAAAAAGTGTAGTAGTTTTAAAATAATTTGTTAATTTTTTTTTTTCGATGTAAAGATAGTTTGGGATGGTATGGACAAGCGGTTAGACGAAATGATAATGAGGTTGTTAAGAGAGGTTTAACTATGAATGTGGAAGGCTTTAGAAGAAGAGATAGATCTTAGAAAAAAATGATGGATTCCGTGAAAGACGATATGTGTAAGAAAGGAGTGAGCGAAGAAATAGTATATGATAGAGGAGTATGGAAAAAGAAAACATGTTGCGCTGACCCCAGGTGACTGGGAGAAGGGCAGGAGAATTAAGATGATGATATCAAAGATTTTTGATGTTAACGGTAATTTGAAAAAATATTTAGGTAAATATATACTTACGTCTTTTGAAACATAACAACAGAATCATTTTCTAGATCCGACATGTCGATGGACTCTTTTAATTTTTCCTGGTACGGACTGAGTTTCCTCATTCGCGTGAAGATGTGGGCGTATGCGAAACCTTGGTTGTAGTCAAATGGATCATTCTCTGTAGCAAAGTGTGCGTGATGTAGCCTGTGATGTCTAACCCAGTTGTAAATAGGACCCTAAATGAAATAAACCATTTAAAAAATCTTATAATTTTAGTGCAGTATGTTCTGGGAAATCTTAATAAGTCCTATGGGGTATCCTATGAAGAGTTCACGGCTAAGCCCCCGCTCGGTATCCCTTCGCTGTAGCGAATACAGCCCGAGAGGTTCTCTTCCTAATCTTTCTGTTAATTGTTGTTTTCACAACATAAGCACTCCTCCCTCACTGCTGTCTTTACAGCGCAGGGGATTCAAACCCCATCCAGGGGATACACCTTTCGGCGAGTGCGTGTAGTGCCCCGGGGACGCCCCCCGGGGATAATGGAGGCAGACGCGTCCTTTATCAATTTCCTTTCGGACAAATACCGATCCTCGCGGCCGAGTTCGTGGCCTATAGGGCCAAATGTGGCGATTATTCTCCCTCTGCATCTCTCGCCGCCGTCGCGAACCGTGCCTCGCAGGTACACGCACACGCACCGCTGCCGTGGCGCCCATCGCCCCCACTGCCCCCGTACCCTTGTCGATCGCGTCGATTACGTCATCTGTCCGACTTCAATCGCGTTGTCTGTCGCATCCTCGAGTTCAGGCTCCGATAGCGAATCGGAGATGGACTCTGCTATCGAGATTGAGTCCGCCGCCAGCGTACAACCCGGTACCTCGGATAGGTTCACGACCGTCGCGCTCGGCAAAAAACGCGCCCGCTCCGTGAAGTCCCGGAACTCCACGACGAAACAAGGTATACAAGGTAGGCTATCATACTTATGCTCTTCAGGAGGAGCGAGAACTCCGAGTAATAATACGGAGTCTCATGTCTCTGCATATCTTAATAGGACTGAATAGGCGGAAAAACATCCCGACTGGAGCCCTCTTCTTCGAAATCGCGATGGCGTTCGACAAAGGCTGCCACAACAGTTTGATCTACAAAGCGCTCTCCCCGTTATTGTTTAGTTTGTATATCAACCATATATCCCGATCACCAGAGACTCATCTAGCGCTTTTCGCTGATGATATGGCTACCTACTACTTTTCGTTGTTTTCTAAGCTCTTGTCCTTCTTCAAATGAAATTTAAAAAGAGTACTCAAGGATGAGCAGCAGCTTGCCTGTACTCCTGATATTGCTTCTTGCATCCCCGCGAGTGACGGTGAACATAAGTAAATTAAGGCAACTGATCGCACCGCCGGGTTTTGATTTTTTAAGATATACTTACAACACCAGCTAAAGTCTGAAGCAGCATTAGAACAATGCGCAATTCTGTGCTTGCTTTGTAAGTACGGTGCGCCCAAAGTCGATGAGCTCCGGTCGTCATTGCGAGTATGGCGGGAAATGTCAATGTTATTACTGAAAAATATTTTAATCATATTTAACAACATTATATCTTAGCCAATAGAGTTTAAGGTAGATAATTTCTTTGAGATAAAATTTGAGGATAGTTATTCTCAGATAAATTTATTAGGTACTACTATTGACCGTGCGTGTGACCCTGGCCAACTCGAGTTGGTTCACTCGTCCAGTCACAACAGTAGCATTGCAGCTATGCCTATAACGTTGTTACTGTCATGGTTTTAAACCTTGCTTTTGGCTTCAGTAATTACTTAGCACCGGGTGGGACGAATGCATCTTTAAAAATAATATAATCTTAATACCATTGATTTCTATACTTAATAGCACTTCATATAGTCACTAAAATATGATTTTTGTAGCACTGACAGATGAGCGAAGAGCTGAAGTTAATCGTAAGTAAAATACCGTGCTATCTCTAAAATATTTTGTTAACAAATGCGTACGTGTTACTGTATTAATATTTCCGATCTTGCGGACAGAATGGAAAATAGTCGACGTCGCCCAAAACACGTCATTTCGGATCCTCCCGACCCATTAACGGTGCTTTTAGATACCTCAAGCATCGGTCATCGTTCTCGTCAAACCCATCGCTTGCGACGAAGGGCTCGACGAGTAAATTAACCCACAGATACAGCCCACTGAGTTTCTCGCCGGACCTTCTCAGTGGGTCACGTTTCCGATTCTGTGGTAGATTCTGCGAAGCACGGCTCTTGCTAGGGTTCGTGTTAGCAACGTCGTCAGGTTTGAGCCCCGTGAGCTCACCTACTAGTTAAGGTTACGCTGAAATAGCCTCTCAAGGCTTTCAGCATAGGTAGGATAAAAATAAAACTGTATTAAAATTGAATTGTATTAAAAAGTGGAGAAAACTTACAAAATATGACCGTCATCCATTTAACTTCATATATCAGAAGGTAAATTCCATAAAGGGAGAGCAGATGTATGTGAATGAAGAAAAGTACAGCGGGCCAGTTTGCTTCCCTCTTCTTACTGAGATTTATTTCCTCTCCAGGAGTCGCCGGTTGCTTTCCGTCTGCCATTTTGGTTTCTACCTAGATGCCACAAACAAAAAACAACTAAGTAAAGCATAATCATATTTATCACACAATTGTAAATGTACCAAAACATATGTACATAGTATTTTTTACCTGTTTCTTTTTAAAACATTCACTTAATATTTATTGATCGTAACTGAATTGAATAATTAAATTAATTAATAATTAACGAGAATACAGAAACGTGACTAAATAAAAAGTAAATGAAATTGAACACTGAATATTTATTTGTTGTCGATTCTGATTACAATTGCAAAACGCTTTCAAAAGGTGATTTGACCTGAGGCCTCATTTTAACGTAATGTGTTTGTTACTCAGCATTTTTAGGCAGACAATATTAAGTATTTTTGTCATATAATGTTTGCGATTTAAATTAAAACAACTGTGGAGAGCCTAAAATTGGGCAAAATTATGCGAAAAAAACACATTTAATGATCCCAAACTTTTTTATTGCCTTAGATGGTAGACAAGCATACGGCTCACTTGATGGTAAGCAGTTATCGTCGCCCATAGATGTTAGTAATGCCAGAGGCATAGCCAAGCCGCCACTTACTAAACTCTCCAGAAGCCTAGTTTGAAAAAGGACAAAGATAAGGACATGTCATAGCGCTCGGGAAACACAGTGAAGGAGAGTTTATTCTAGATTGGGATGGTACGTGGCCAAAAATATCTCTGAAAACGCACTGTGAATGAACACACCGATTCCAGATAGTAAGTACAAAACAGAGAAAGCTGACGACCTTCTGTAGACACAGAGATTCCAAATAATCCACGAGAATACAGATCTCGAAGCGGGAGTAATCACTCACGTCAGGCCGGACAAAAGCATTGTGTAAAACTTTATTGACGCGTGGAGTACCGTTTCGTTCTGTTGAGGACTCCCAATATTTAAAAGTTAAATTGGCTTTACCTTCCATATGACTCCGACACTGAATAGAGCTCGAAATATAGATCCTAAACCTGCCAATACTCTAGCAAGGTTGCAGGGATACTTCTTGGAATTGCGACACTATGATAAGGGGGTCCTTCTTCGCAATGAACGTGCAAAATGTTTTCAAAGAGTTGAATTTAACTGGTATTTAGAATCAATATGGTTGCTATAGATTCTGTGGTCATTAAGTTAAGATTCTGATACTGATTAAGATTAAGAGTCTGTGTCAAGGAAATGGTTCAATAAAAGCAGTGTCATTCTCAGCAAATAATTATATCTTACTATCTATTTGGTTGACTTTTTATGGGTTCTGCACATTAAGAGCTGTAATATTGTTTTTATGTTATTTTATTCAAATGTTTATATTGAATAAAACTGACGCTTGTTTTTTAGCTAGTTACTTTAGAAAGTTCAAATATATTTTTAACCTATATAGTGACACGGTACTCTGATGCATAAATAAACATTGTTGTATAAACACGCATACGAATATTCGCTCTATTATTAATTTTGAAAACTGTTATACGAATTTGGTTATAGCTAATAAATCTTTTTCAAATCAAAAATAAAAGGATAGTTATTTTAAAATATTGGTAACACTACAGACGAGAAAGGGAAATCCTGTGTGTTAGAAATTTAATTATTGATAACGGAATTTCAAAGATGCGGTTGCCCAGTGTCCTTTATAATTAAATATGTAACAAGAAAGAAGTAGTTAATACTATTCATCCGTTTATAAGACATAAAAACGACTTACCATTCCGACGACTGATCCTTCGTAGCGGTCATAGAACAATGACAGTTTGGAATAATTTCCCACCAAATAATTGTGGATTCATGACCTAAGACTTATGTTTGTTATAAATATTTATCAGATTCATTCGCAGACTTCAAACTATTCCCCTAAAACTTTAAATAGCTGTACATTAACAATGTGTTACTATAGACCTAGTATGATTGAACGGTTTTTGAACGGTTACTCATGAAACCATCGAGTTTGAGCATAAAATTTTTGTAAATAACTATCATTTAGAAAACCTGTTTTTTTATAAATGTTTTTTTAATCCTTTAGCCCATTGTTTGAGGTATTGCGTGAAGCCATGAATTATATTATAATAAATGGTCATAAAAACATTTTTTTTAATGAAACAACCATGTTTATTTTAATATTCTTTTACACTTTATAGTTTTAGAATTGCAATTATGATTTGGTTAACAGCTGTTGAATAAAATATTTTCATAGCTGATCTCTTTAACCTTATACCTTTAATCTGAATCTCGGAAACGGCTCCAACGATGTTCATAAAATTTAGTATACAGGGGATTTCGGGGGCGATAAATCGATCTAGCTACGATTTATTTTCAGAAAATGTTGTTTTTTTCGTGTTTTCAATAATCAACTGACTCTTCCCGACCGACATCTATTAGCGAATAATAATACTATTTTTCGTAATTGAGAGAAAGTAACTGCTTTAAAGAAACAACAAGATGGCGTTATAAATAAAAAAAACGAGCAAAGCTCGGTCATCATCTAGTTGTAATATAAATTCAATAACTTTTTTAAAGTATCGCTGTACTGAGGATCCATAACAGGAAATTACGTAGACGTACGTCGTAATTACACGATAGGATTAGAAGATTATCAGTCGTCAAACAAATTACAACGTATTAGCTTTTAAGAGAAAATGCAGGTTGCGTTTAGCTCATACAAACGTACTCGTCTGTTTCCTCCGTGACATTACATTAAATATTGTTATACAATACGATCTACATTTATCGCTGCCGTATCCTGTATTGTTATTAACATAGTAATTATGATGAGAATTAGGTAGGATCCTTACAAAAT
This sequence comes from Bombyx mandarina, assembly GCF_003987935.1. The sequence continues at coordinate 405,485 of NW_021011526.1, read as the reverse complement.
TACGAAAATTGATGATTTTTTTCGCATTTTTCACAAAAATTTAATATGAACTAACAACATAAAACAAGATCGGAGACCTAGTGACCGCGAATAAAAAAGTCCACCTTGAGACAAAATCTTCGACGTGATTCTGCATTGGAATAAATCGGTACCTACGTATGATGACTTTGTACGTGAAATTGGCTGGACGGGTGGTACTCGTACTCCGGTCACGTTTGAGCTTACAACATTCTCCTTTGATAAAATATTATCATCCTTTTTTATGATTGAGGGATTACTGGTAGCCCGGAGGCCTTTCCAGTTTTACAAGAACAGGTGGGCGAGCAAGAGCTCATCCAGGAGTGGTGGGATTTACTAACAGCTTCTCGAGCGCCTCCAAGGGTGACCTAACAACTCAAGAGGAGCTGCTTCGCGAATGAATCTACTACCGGATCGGAATCGCAACCCGTTGAGAAGATCCGGCGAGGATCCAATGTTCTGATGTTTAGGTTAGGTTACACCTCAAATTCTTTGCCGAGTTGGACGAGTGTGCTCCTAGTGTTAGAGCTAAACGGTGACGACCGTGACTGGCTCCTGCGTGTTCGGGATTCGAAGAGTATTCAGCGGAGGCAACGATAAGGCGATTATCATGAAGCATAGTCTTATCGAATTACCGCTCCGACACTGAATACATGTATTTTCGGATTGATGCTAGGCCCAGGTTGTCGTGTAGGTCAACGTTCCTCACGAACGACGAAGTTCCGGCGGCTAACCTGCAAAAGCGGGATTATAGAGATTGGTGGGTGTCTATGTGTGTGCGGGCCGTGTGAGCGAACACCACACTCGCGTAAGTCATGACGGGCCTTATGCAAGTTTTGTATAGTGTTACCTTGTTTCGAAGGGACATTTTACTCCGCTTACAGATCATGGAGTAGAGTCTACCGAGAATAAACTTGGCACGGTCGCGGACTGATTTTATATGCGGGCAGAATGTCAAATTATCATTCGCAACTTCGAACTTTTTTGGCCTTATTTCACTATCGTGGAAGTTGTCCATTAACAGTATTATTTGATGATTTGACGTGTTAACGAGCTCACGGCCCACCTGGTCTTAAGTGATTAGGAGCTCATTAAAACACAAATGCGAATACCACCATCCACCCTGAAACACAACGTTCAAGTTTCAATTGAACTGTGTAACGGAAGTGTCCCACATTTGAAATAGAGGCGAGTTTAATTATTTCTTCGACTCCGTTTCCTCATTATTTAAAAAAAAAGGTCTAATTTAATTAGATAAGGAGTATTTTAGGAAACAACAAAATTCTAAAAAAGACATAACGATGAATAATAATAATTATACATATATTTATTCAAATAATAAGCAAACAGAGCTCAAGAAAAAACATAAATTATTTGATAATAATGGACAACATAATTGTTAATTTAATATCTCTGGGAAATTTTTTTTTAGTAAGTTAATTAAATTCTTCAAATTAATATTGTGACCACGTTTAGGCCTTTAATTTACCCTCCTAATACTATGGTAGGCTAATTACACTTTTTTGTATTGTACAATCGTGACAAGAAACCCTTCCCGATGCTTGAAACGGTATTCAAAACATTAAAAAAAAAGAGTAAATCAAAATTAATTTGCTAGAATTATACGAACTCTTGGCATTTTAGTAAGTGACCTTACTACTTCATGAATAACCATATCCGATCATGCGACCAAACATGCATGACCAAACGAAAAAAGTAGCCGTCGCCCAAAACACGTCACTTCGGATCCTCCCGATCCACTATCGGTGCTTTTAGGCATTTTCTGTATCATTCTGGCCGAACCCATCGAATGCGATGAAGTGCTCGGCGAGTAAATTAACCCTCAGACACATCCACAGACTAAAAGAATCTTTCCGGATCTTCACAGTGGATCGCGATTCTGATTCGGTGGTAGATTTGGAGAAGCATTGCTCTTGCTAGGGCTAGTGTTAGCAAATTCACCAGGCTAAGCAACTTCATGTTAGATGAAGCTAGCATAATCCCTCGAGGTTTCGGTCATAGGTAGGCAATAAAAAGAAGAATATACACTAACGAAGCGAAGGTGGAACGCGGACGCTCGCCGGTTTCGGTATAATCGCTTCTGTTGCTATTAATTGTATTACATTGCGTACTATGCGAAAAATATAATTAAATAATACTTAGTTCACGGTTTTTTAAAATTATCGAATTCATAAAAAAATTCAAATTATAAAATTATTAAAAAATGTGAATGTCAATCTGTCACCAGTTCTACCGAAATAGCCATGGGGATGTTTTTAATACATCTAATATAGTCATGTTATGGATTTGTAAATAAATTACCTATCGAAAAATATTAATATATAATAAATATATAATAACGCAGGCCGCAGCCGCCGACGCGTTGTCACATTTTCCTGGTGCCTAGGGTGACGGTAGCGCGGGACGCAGCCTCAAACCCCTGAGGTCGCCCCGTGACCTCCTTCCGCGAGATGGTGAACTCGTAGAAGTCGAGCATCGCCTGCCAGGACTCGTCGCTGCCGAGAAGGACTTACGGTCTGAAGGCAGATAACGATTTTTTTTTATTGTTTAAATGGGATTTTTCTATGTTTTCCCGAAGGACATTCACGACTAAGGAATTACGTCGTATAATAAAAATGAAAATCGCAAAATTTATAAATTTACGTAATTATTGTAGTGGTATGGGCATATGACCGCAGATAGCCCGGGTAGGTATCGCTAACTTGCCTATTACTAACGTGAATGCGTTCTGGTTTGAAGGGTGGACTACCGTTACACTACAATTGAGACCTCGATCTCTTGGCGAAATTCACCTGTGTGATAGTTGAAACTATCGATAACCACTTAACCAGGTAGGCCTTTTACCCATTTTTCAAAATCTATTGCGTTAACCACGCTTTAATGATTGTGCGTAACATAAATGATCTAAATTCAAAATAAATACTTTGATCTCATTTAAGCGTGAATTGCAGCTGCAATATTGGTTGATGAAAAATTTCCGGCTGGTTTTGGGTAATGTGTGTTTTCACATGGAATATTCAAGGCCAACATAAGCCTATAACAATACCCCGCGGAAAGTCTACATTACATATTTGTGAGAACAGGAAAATTATAATCATCATATCGTAACAATGAATAAACATAATAATATAATGTGTACGTCATGTGTTAATTTGATTAAAAATATTTTTAAATAAAATTGGAATTTAGAGCGTAGTGGTAAGTGTCATTATAACTAGTCAGGTCATAAGTATTGTCACACAGTAAAAACTTTTCTTTTAGAATGCTGGCCACAAAAAAGTTTATTGAATTCGAATTTCGAATTGTTCATGAAAATAAAAATGTATACTTTTAGAATTTTACTCATTTTTAAATATGGAGTGGACGCTTAAAGAAGACCGNTAATGGGTGTTCCTTTTTTTGAAGTAAATAAATAAATTGAATAGGCTAGACCTATTCTTGTGGGGGGAACCACGGGCGCATGGTGTAAAGCCAATATATTTGAAGACGGTTTAAATTTTTTAATTTTATTCCCTAGAGGGCAGGAACGTGCACACTAAGCACTAACATAGACTCGTATACACTCAAGTGAAGAGAAAACATAATTTCCGGAAAACCTTTACTTTCAAAAATATTGCATGGACGGGTGAACGAGCTTATAGTCCATCTAGTGATAAGTAGTTACATCACCTCATAGACATCGTCAGGTAAATGGCGCTATGCATCATGATACATCCAGACATCCAACTTAAATGTTTGGTATAAACGGTGTCAAGCCCCTCAAATCTGAACAGAATATTGCTTCGCGGTAGGTGTTGAAACAAGCACGATATACCTTGCCATCAGTAGAACTATAACGCTACTGCTCTTACACATAAAACTACATCAGCTTACCGTCTGGACGTAACTGGAATGGCCCCTTAGGCTAGCAGCGAATAGGTAGGGAAAGAAAGACACCTTTTTTTTTTTTTTTCCTACCTAAGCTGATAGCCCTAGGGACTATTTCAGCGTAACCGTGGCTAGTAGGTGAGCTCACGGGGCTCAAACCTGATGACGTTGCTAACACGAACCCTAGCAAGAGTCGTGCTTCGCAGAATCTACCACCGGATCGGAAACGCGACCCACTGAGAAGATCCGGCGAGAAACTCAGTGGGCTGTGTCTGAGAGTAAATTAACTATAGTGGTATATATTAATAAATATAGCGTTTCCAAGCTAACAGTAACGCGCTTGTTTCAACACAGACGAAAATTCTCATCCTCAGCGTCTCCTAATAATTTTGTTGTCTTGATGCTTCCTTGAGTATACAATATATTATTTTAGCGTATGCGGAAGGGCATAAGCGGAAGTTAAGTAATTTTCTCTTAATACAAAAAAGCGAGGAATAGTTTGTATTGTTATTGTGATCCTACATACAGTTGATCTCGTAACCCGTGTTCTCTCGAAACCAGATTGCTAATCGTATGCGAGCGACATTGTGTGAAATGTGAATTGCAGTAAATTGTTTGGAATGTACTTTTTTTAACCTTATAATATATATATGAAATTTAAATGTTAAAATGTTAAAAAATATTTGTTTTCGTTTTCGTTTCCGTTTCCAATAGTGTATGCTGTCTGCTGGTCTTCGAACGGCAAACAGTAGTTTTTTTTATAATAGTCAAAGATATTTTTTTTCCGTTTTATTGAGTATTATTCCTTACTATAATCTCATTGGAATTTTTATAATTACTTAATTTTTTTTAACGCTATGTAACTTGTCCTTTACCCTGATTGCCTTGTCGTTTAAACTCTGTAAGCATTTCATAAATAAAATTTTAAGTACGTCTTACGAATGCATGCGGTAATCCATTAACGTTGATGAACAATAAAACTTGTAATCATTCATAACTGACTAACAAACAATTTTATGATAACTAACAAATAGAAGAACGGATAATATTTAATGGAATTGAATATCCTATTGTATATAATCCTATCGTATTGTTGTGTATTTTATTATGTTTCCTATTTATTCTGTTTCCTTCCTAGTCCTACCACACTTCGATGTGACAATAACATATTTTTTTAATAATCATATGATCTAAGTTAAAACTAATTATACTATTAAGTCTCGTATTTTTAATTCTCATTACATTACTTCTGAATCTGAAGTTTCAAATACTCTACAGTTTTCGTTTTCATGGGCCACTGATTCGTCACCAATAATAAACGTAATATTAAACCGTAAAAGTAGTGATAATTATGTCTACGACTGGCGGAAACGGGAAAAATGATATTATGGTCTTATTAAACCTATGATAAGAAGACTGTCGGATAGTGTTATTTATATAATAAAAAATATTATGGCTACTAGAAAGATACTTTAACAGCCTCCTTATAACGGACTTATAAAGCTCCGCTACCTGATTTTAAATAAGACCGTCAAAGGGAACCAGACAATACTTAAAGTTACGCGTTAATAGAGTAAGATCCCAGGCCCCCCAGACGTCACGTATTTTCTGACGAACAAAATGTGGCCGATTGCGTAGTGTTAGTATGTACTAAGAACGCATGCCTACTTCCTACCTTGCTTAGACGGCCAATTTTCAGGTATCAGGTACTCAAGGTACATAAAATCATGATCTACTTCACGTATTTTCTGAAAGCTGATTTTTACGTATATTTTAGGCAATATCCTTAAGAATAAGTCGCCAATACTCCCAGACACTTTCCGTCGGCCGAATTGCTTTGCAGACTTTTTGCTTTATTTACCTGATTATTTAATTTTTAACTGATTTTCTTTTAATATTAAAAATTAATTGATATGAGTCAACTGTAAGAGAGAGATAGAGAGACAGAGATACAGAGAAGTCAATATCCTAATACATGTCTCACTCAGTCTCATGCCCGTGGATAATGCCCTCGCGCTCTTACCCACAGAGTTTTAAAATAGTTGTCTGGTGGACATATATAAAAATCAGCTTTCAGAATTTACGCGAAGTTAGGTCATTATTTTGGGAGCTCTAAAGCGTCTGCAAAGCAATTCGGCCGACGGAAAGTGTCTGGGAGTATTGGCGACTTATTTTTAAGGATATTGCCTAAAATATACGTAAAAATCAGCTTTCAGAAAATACGTGAAGTAGGTCATGATTTTATGTACCTTGAGTACCTGATACCTGAAAATTGGCCGTCTAAGCAAGGTAGCAGGTAGGCATGCGTTCTTAGTACATACTAACACTACGCAATCGACCATATTTTGTTCGTCAGAAAATACGTGACGTCTGGGGGCCCTGGGATCTTGGACTATAACTACAAAACGTGCGACAGTTATGGCGCATACACATATTTGTATATTCATCCAATAATTATCCACATAGTAATACGATACCATGCACTGTGATTTGTGTTTAGCTTGGCATGAAAAAATGCTTAAATTATAATATTTTATTCAGTTGTATGTATAAAACTCATAATTTTACAAAAGTAAATTATCGAGTGAGTGTTCGTTTTAGCATAATTAAAATCTCTGAAGACCACTATTCAGATAATATTATTATTGTTGACCGGTTGCCTATTCATTAAAGACCTTTTGTGCTCTGGAAGCAGGAATTTCGTGCAAACTGTAATCAGAATAATACAATTATCCAATACGTATTCAACGTCAAATGTAAAAAAAGAATATTCTACTCTGCCCAGGTGCTAACTCCGGGCGCAGATGGGTCGTCGGGTGAGAGAGTGCAAGGAGAGTCGTTTGGTGGGTAGGGTCCTAAAAATATCTTTGGGCTCGTGGTTTGCTTTCAAAATCTGCAGACCTTCAAGTCCTACATACCCCGCGGGTCTGCGAGGCGCGGTTACCTTGCATGAGGTTCGACCCCCTGCCCAAAAAAAAAGTGTCTGCGTGTCACCTTGAGTTCGCCCATCCATGCTGAAGTTGGGTTGACCACTGGGCCATACAATCCGTTGGTAAAAATGGGGTAGGCAATTCTAGCTTGAGGACATTGTGTGCTAATTACCCTATTTTATCTTTATATACATGAACGTATCAATCATACATAAATAAATATTTTCAATCAATTTATTTATTTTAACGATAAGTGAACGTTTTAAGAAGAACAACTGTACATGTGTATGAGCATAATTATGTTTTAAACGCATAAGGTAAGGTTGTAACTTACAACCTGGTTGAACATGGTATAATAATACGTTTTCACATAATACTTATAAAAAAAACAATTATGCCCGAACCGGATAATAACTAAAAATCTTTGATAATGAGCTTTATTTACACTTAGGTCCTCTATTTTAAGTACAATTTCCTAATAATTTATCGCTAAACTAAACTGAAGGGACAAATCAAACAATAAAATAGAACAGTCTTACAAATTTCATACCGATTCTACACGACACAAGCAAGCTCCGCATGTTACCGAGTTGCAAAATGTAAGAGTCCCGAACCTTTTCAGCACTGCATGTTGTTTTCTATGCAGGGACAATCTACCCGCACATAAAAATCATAAAAAAAAACCGTTAAATATCCAACAAGTATGGTCATATTGTTTCAAAATAAAATAACATTTTAAGTTGGAATCCGTCATTATCATATTACTATGAATAGTCATAGTGCCTTCTCATTGTTACGTTAATATTCGTTAAATATTCTAATGATATTAAATTTAAAATGGGGTAACACTGGGAACCAAGTTGTATGATAGCTTAACACAGATTAGGCATAGAGTAAAAATAAAAATGTACGATCATAGAATGTTTATGCACCAATTGATAGGTTGCCAGTCGCAACCGCCATTCGAGCAGCTGAGGACCGGACGAGATGGAAACAGCTCACGAGACAGGCAACGGTCAAGTTTCAGGGACACGACCTTCAGCAATGAAGAAAGCGACGAAGAAGAAGAAGAAGAAGATAGGTATTATGAAGCGCTCTCGGATTGCAGCAGAAACTGATAACCGTTCTAGGCGATTAAAGCGATGAAGAAATTAATAAAAAATATATTCTGATCATAAGAAAAAGATATCCAGTAGGACGAATGAAAATCTTAGGTCTTGTATCTTGAGTATGCACTGGCAATTACCCGAAAATTTGAAATTAAGGGGTGTTGGAATGAAACAACTTCTTAGGCACTGCGCCAAAGGGGGTCGCAGAAAAATCATTTAACCAGAATGACCAAGCTCTACAGAAAATTTGCAATCATTTAGAAGGGTACAGCGAGCTAACTATCCGGCTATAGTAATTCTTTGCTGGGGTCGTTGCTTTGAAGGAGTGAGCTTAACATACTTTTGTGGAATAGGACAGGTAAGCCCAAATGTATCCAGAAGACAATTCTTGGAAACATGGTTAAGTTTCTTAACAAAATAATTATATGTATATTCCACAACAATGGTTTTTTAACCAAGATTCAGCACCGAGTGACAAAGGTAGATTTATATAAGCGTGGCTGGAACGTAACACTCACTGACTTCCTTATTATGGAACCGCTTGATTCTGCTTTATTGCCTCTTACAGTTAGTAGGTGATGCTCTAAATGCCATGAAAATTTGGTGTTCCAAAACATTTTTCCTGTAGTATCGTTTGAAGGATTATATTAAGGTAACATGAGATCATTTTGAATGTTCTTCAGATATTTTAAATGCTATGTCTTTGAATTAATGTATGAACTAACACACCCTTAAGTAATAAATGTTTTATGTAAATATAAAAGAAACGATATTGTCCTTGTAATAATAACTTTATCACACAATTCATTTACCATACCTACTAATAATTGAACTTTTTTTTATTGCTTAGATGGGTGGACGAGCTCACAGCCCACCTGGTGTTAAGTGTAACTGGAGCCCATAGACATCACGCAAATGCGCCACCCACCTTGAGATATAAGTTCTAAGGTCTCAAGTATAGTTACAACGGCTGCCAAACCGAAACGCATTACTGCTTCACGGCAGAAAGAGGCAGGGTGGTGGTACCCACCCGCGTGGACTCACAAAAGGTCCTACCACCAGTAAAAGACTTTTATGAAGGTAAATATTCCTATTAAAGGACGATATAATTTTTACGTATTATATGCGTATTACGCGCGACATCGTTATACACACAGACTTCGATTCTCAATTTAATTTTCTATTCGCATTGAACAAAAATTTGTACTTTATATAAATAAATGGGATGTTTCAGGACAATATTTGTATTGGCGTAAATATAAATTTAAAATTACATTAATTTAAAATTAATTTAAGCATATATGCTTAAATTGAATGGTTGGAAACTTTGCAACCGACATTTGTTTATTGGATATTATTACATTACTGTTTAAAAATTATAATGAGACTTAATTTTTTCTAAATTTTTTGGTACCTAACGCTTTACTTGTGACTATCTAAAATATATATATACCTAGTCAGGTCATAAATTCTGTCACATGTTTAATGTAAAATAATTGAAACAAGTTTATTCGTTACGTTACCATTCATATACCAAAATGAACTTAACAAAACATAGATTCTTATGACACTAAAGCTTATTCAAAATGACCTCCGTGATTTTGAATACAGGCCTCCAATCTGCGCGGCCAGTCGTCTATCGCAGCACGAACGAGGTCCATGTCAATATCGGCGGTTGCCTTAATCAAGGATGTCTTCTTCTTCTCAGTCGTATGCACTCTTGGCAGAGTGGTCGTGGTCATCACTTGGGTTGGTGGTGCGCTTCACCAGACGTCGCCATTCCTCGCGTACCGCGGCCCTTCTTGTGCACTCGTTAACAGGACCGTTTAGAGCTGCCTATATTTCCTTATACAAGGATGTCTTGAGTGACTCCAAATTGGGATGAGGCTTTGAGCACGCCTTTTCCTCCAAGTGTTGCCATATCTTGTAATCTAACGGATTCAAATCTGGACTGGAGGAGGGCCAGTCTTCGTGCCGGATGAAGTCGATTTCACGCGCCGCCAGCCAGTCTTGTGTGCTCTTCGCTCTATGAGCTGGCGCCAAATCTTCTTGGAATACCCAGTGCCTGTTATTGAACATGGTATGAGAAACAGGTTCCACAAGGTTCGTCAGGACTGTATTTTGATACACAACTGCATTCGTTTTTACACCTTTCTCACAAAAATGTACCTCTGTTAAACCCCAATAAGAAACTCCCAACCATACCATGAGCGAGGATGGAAAATGACCTCGTTGGACACGCAAAATACGGTTGCTCGCTTCTTCACTACTGTGTGGGTACACCTTATCATTTTGTTTGTTGTAGCTCTCTTCTACGGTAAAAATTTTTTCATCCGAAAAAAGAATTTTCCGATATTTTTTTCCCGCGTACCGCTTCAACAAAGCGCGGCATCTCTTCAGTCTCAGGTCCATTAGACGAGCATTCAAACGATGTCCTGTTTTTCTTCGATATGCCCGAAGCCCTAAGTCTTCATTTAACACCCTTTTCACCGTGGTTCTGCTTAACCCCATCTGAAGGGCCAACAGTTTCTGCTTACGTTTGGGATTTCTTTGAATTCGCGCCTTCACAGCTTTTATCACTGCTGGAGTCCTAACAGACCGAGGGCGACCACTTCTTGACCTGTCATCTACACTAGAGTCTTCATTGTATCGTTTGATGGTACGATAAACGAATCTTTTGGTTATATTCAAAATTTTCAGTATGTTAAAAATTTGAATTGGCGCGTAACCGCAACGATGCAACGCAATAACTGCAACACGGTCTTCTTTAAGCGTCCACTCCATATTTAAAAATGTGTAAAATTCTAAAAGTATACATTTTTATTTTCATGAACAATTCGAAATTCGAATTCAATAAACTTTTTTGTGGCCAGCATTCTAAAAGAAAAGTTTTTACTGTGTGACAATACTTATGACCTGACTAGTTATATATATTTGTTGACTTGCGCGTCAAAAATCGTAATATGACCTTCCTTGAAGTTTTAACATACCCTGAACAAAGCTTCAATTTAAACACAAAAAATGCGAGGAAACTCAAGTTACAAATAGTTTTTTACTGTAATATATACTTTACAATACACACAACACATACATACATACAATTGACATTATTTAATTCAGAACAAACAATGAGTTAATCATTTTTCTACGCCACAATTGTAAATTAACATAAATTCATTTTTAAATTGAAAGTTAGTCTGCACATTTTAGTAATTATCTCATGATATACAAAAACAATAAGATAAAAATGGATGATGATACATACAATTTTATTAAATCGTTGAAGGTAGCGCCTATGCAATCTATTACCACAATCACTTCTTCAATGAATTAAAATTGAACCATATTTGTCTCACAATACCTGTCTAACATAATAGTCATACGAATCGGACATTTTTTGTTATACCCTGTAATATAAAATCGATGTTTGGTTCAAATACAGTAACCCAATGTACTAATAGCAAGCCTACATATAGTACTTACACATACACTATAGTACTTACGCCACAAAGAGGTTCTTATGTCAAAGCTAGGACGATCCACTTTTCCTCCACTAATCGTTTTTATTCATTCAAAAATCAATAAGTTCAATTTATTTATCGTACACTTATTTAATTACTTACTAAAACGGAATGTATTTGAATTTATCATACTAACTAATTGTAAAATACGTAAAACATACTCATTAAAGGATATTCTGTTTGCTATTTGTGGTTATTATTAAAATTGATTGCCCTCTGAGTAGCTTTCGTGAAAAAAATTTCTGATGTCGGTTAACAGTTCGTGTTGAAGTATGTTTCATTGATGAGGTTTCTATCTAAGAGGCGATCTCCGTTGGTTCGGCTGTCTGGTTTGGCGACGGTCGTGCTTGACAGGGTTCCATTACCGCACACGTGAGCGCCATTGAGGATTTTATCTCTACTGTTGGTTCTTCTTGTCTTGGATTGAAGGTTAGTCTCGTTTCTGATCGAGTTGCCTGAAAAAATCTCAGTAGTAAGTATTGATTGATTCAAAAGAAATTTTAGAATTTATTTTGGTGAAAATTCTGATTTCAGAATCATGAAGTCAGATCTGTTTCATTCCAAAAATTGCTTTAGAGCGTAAACAATAATATTTAGGTATATACCACATAGAAATTTCAAAATGAACGCATCGATATGTATAATAAATTAGAACCAATTACTATTCAAACGTACAATTGGAAAAGTAAAATGCCTATGAAGCGGAAGAGCGTAAGCACCATATTTTGTATAGTGAAATATATTTTGCCGCGTTTTACTTAAGTACTCAAAGTATGAAGTGGGGAAAGTATCATACACTCGTCTGATTTTGATGACAAAAAACATTGACAAACAATTTTACAAATCGAATTAGTTAGATAATGTATGATTATCTTTATTAATTTAATCATATTCTCTATAAATATTGAAGTCGTTACATTGATTGTTAAGAATTGCATTGCACGTCATGCTAGTCCGACACGACAGATACTCGGAGAAAAATATGCAACCAAAACTATTTGCAAGACTAGTGTACGTAACGTTATTATTGTAAGTTATTTATTAGGTCTTTACTTACAAAATTGCCGTGTAGAAAGAAAGTGAAACGAATTTTTAACAATTTTATTTCTCTTCTATTAAATCAAATATGGATTCATGATAGTGATGCATGTCTGCGAGCGCAGTGGTAATTTTTCAAACCACACTTTAAATAAGTCAGGTAACAAACTCTCCAATTGTTGTATTGTATTGTGGATCATATGTACAAAGCTTCAAACTCTACCTCTTGTGGCTTAGAGGCCGTCAGTTGTGCCGTATGAGGTGAACCGTTGTCATGTAAGAGCAGCTGGGACGAGCGATTAACCAAAACTAGCCGAAGATTCACCATCATTGTGTACAACTCCTCACACACATCCGCAATAATGCTGGTGGCATTTTGGTAAGAAGCTGTGATGTCTTATAACGGCACTAGACCGTCAAACAGTGACCGTGACTTTTTAGGAGTAAGCTTTAGTTTGAGGAATTACCTAGGTGCTGAACCAGGGTCTAACCAACATGATGACCGCTTGCGATAATAAAAAAAAATCTATTTTTCGTTACAGGTGACAATGCGGTCCGAAATTTCCTCGTTTCTGTTTCTTTTAAGTGAGGTAAGGCATATCTTAACTAATTCGTCGCACTCGCGATTTTTCTGTTCGTGCGGCACCTACTTATAAAGTTTTTTACCTTGCCAATTCGATTTAAATTTATATTATTTGATTGTTTTTGTTATAAATATTGTTTTAATGCTAACGTTGAAAGCTGCTGCTAACTCAGCGGTAGATTGATTATGGTCAGCATCCATTATCGCTTTTAATTCGTTCTTGTTGATTTTGGTTTTCAGACGACCACCGCGTTCATTTTTTTGGATCAAAATTTTCATGTCGGAAGCTTTAAAACCAATAAAGACCCGTGCGGTTGTTTGTAGTTTTTACTCCGTACATAATGTTGAGCCATTTGTGCGGCATTCACCAATCAATAAACAAATGATTGAATTTGAAAATAGAATTCCATATTTTTTTAATAAAATTGAATTGAATTTTAATTTGTTGCCAGTATTGTAGATGGCCAGTATTGTAAAACAACAACTTCATAAGTAAAAACCTGTTTCTATTAGAGTACTATTTACTATCTGTACCCGTCCGCTTCGCTGGGCATTTAAAATTAACACTATTATTTCTCACCCCCACAAAGATTCTCATCATTAACGCCCCCGCAACTGGTGTAGGGAGTCCAACACTCATATAAATATTAGCCAATCCATTAAGTACATGTATTTTGTACATGGATACCAAGTTTCAAGTCAATCGGATGCATGGTTCAGTAGCTATAACGGAACATCCGTAAAAACCACTGTAGATTTATATATTAGTATATAGATATACCTGAATTGGAAGTGCCGCTGGACGTCGGATTCCGCACGAATGCCATGGCCGTGTACGAAGAGCGCTTGACGGCGGTATCATTGCGCGTCCCGCAGCAGCACAGGGTCATCTGAAAACAATCGTCTGCTAATTTTACTAACTTATACTTAGTTGATTAAGTGTTTAGTTTACAATGGGGCATGTTTTGCGATATACGGATCTGCAATCTACTTATTCGGCATTGAATTGTGACAGACCGTGTACTTTCAGATGAGGGACTAAATTTCAATTTCGAATCAAATGCCTTGAAAATGAAACAGTGCCAGTATAATCTGGTGAAATGTTCTCAAATTTTTATTTAATAAACAACAATATAAACATAAGCGCTTTACAAAACATTCTTTGGCTTAAAAACAATAAAACTGGGTAAGTGCGCGTAGAGAAGTGCAAGTGAGAAGTGAAGTAAAAATTAAAAATAATAAATTACTACTAATTAAAAGCGTGTACAGACTACTAGGGATTTTTCAAATTTAATGCATATAGGGTTAGAAGTCTATGAACTAAAATACTGTGGCAAACAAAGATGAAGTGATGATGAAATTACACATTTATGGTTAGCCATACCGGCTATGGAATTCCATAAATTTATGAGCAAATATTTTCTATTAATATCAGATTTTTATAAGTTTGTCAGTGTTACAAATAGTAGTATTGTATTCAAACACAACATTATTTTGATATTTACTAAAATGCTGGTCAATGTTACTGTTATAATCATAATACTTCTACGTAATGCTGAATTATTTAACCATTAAAAATGTACTACCTTGAAAGCATCTCTGAATTTGTTCGACATGATGTGGTACAAGATAGGATTGATGCACGTCGACATGTAGTAGAAGATTCCGGAGATGTAAGTCAAGAACAAGTATACTGAGAACAGAATCGGGGATTTTGCGAGGTGATTTTCGTTGGTGCCGTAGATAGCGACAAGACGTTGCGCGTGGAAAGGAGCCCAACAGATGAAAAAAGCGACGACCACTGCCACTGCGCAATAAACACAATGAAATTATATTTACATATGACAATTCGTTTTTTGAAAAGGAAAAGATATCCTAGGTAAGAGGTAGGAAAGGCTATCCTAACTGTCATATGAAATCTCACTGATATTACTATCTCAAATCTCAAAATGGAAGGGCGGTATGTACTTTCTAAAACAAAAACTTCATGTTGGTGGACGGTAATAAAAAAACCAAGTTTTCATTTATTTAAACTGCATATTGTAAACTGCTTTTTAATATTATATCACTGCATATCTTACCTAAATATATTATTTTTAAGGTATTACTTTGAGCCATCCATAGTAAAACCATCTTTTATATGAATGTACATAACAACCTACCCAACATTTTGATGACTCTCCGCGTTGATTGGCTTGGCTTCCGACACATCTTGTGACTATATCTAATACTTGATTCAAAATCATTCTGATTTTGTTCTTTCATATTACTTTTCTCTCTGAGTTTTAGTCCAATAAATGAATATAGCACCGTGATTAAAACCATTGGCGCTAAGAAAAAGACAAATGTCGAGATTTCGAACGAGTGTTCAATTATAACACGGGTTTGTAGACACATGATCACACCCTGGTATTGGCGTATTCCGAATTGAAGAGCCTGCGGTAATGCTAGCGCAAGGGCTGCGACCCACAATAAAACTACATGTTTCACTGCCCGGGAAAGTTTTGACATCTTATGTGAAACAAATGGATGGCATATAGCTAGGTACCTCTCGATCGTGAACAATGTTATCGTTAAGACGCTAGCGTTAGTCGAAGTTTCAGCAGCCAGGCCTCTGATGACGCAGAATGTGTGCCCAAAGACATATGGCCACTTGGACCATATAGAATACATTTCTTGTGGCATTCCACTCACTAATAGTAAGAGATCCGAAATCGCCAAACTGAACAAGTAATAATTGGTGGCAGTATGCAAATTTTTATTGCGTACAATTACGATACACGTGAATATGTTACCCAATAACCCTGATACAAATATAAATGTATAGATAATAGTAATAGGCAGTACTATATATAGTGTATCTCTTTGAGGGCCAAAAACACGAGTAGAGTCTACAGGCCTCGAAGCATTTGCGGTGTCGTTTAATGTTTCTGAGTTCATTTTCTCTTGTTAAGACTCTTTTCATACAGTTTGCTGCAGATTCCTTATTTAATTCCAGAATTTTCATTCGGCGTCATGGATTTTGAACACGTGAACTGAAAAGATAAAATCGAATACATTATTTCATAATTTATGCTTTTGTTGAAGTTGACAATAATAGTTTATTATTTTTTCTTCAAAACTCAACAAATAAAATTAGTTTTTATAGCTACACTTTTATATAATAATCTATCAGTTTTACTAACGCGATATATGACAATAATAATGTTTGCAACATTTTGTTTGTTTATGGTTAACAAAAAGCTAATTATATTGGCAGGCGCATGCCTGTGTGTGTGGAAGTGAGTTTCAAGTATTGAGATGAAAAGGTTTGTTCAATTCAAGATATTATCTGATTATCATAGGTTTCATACTGCTTAGTTGCATCAGAAGTTTGAACAGCCACGCTAGCTAGCAAACTTAACTAATGCGTTTATTTAGAGAAATTAAACCGGGGAATTTGTTTGTGCACATGAGTATTGTTATGTGCGCGTTCAATTTTTTGTATTAACATACAAAATTCCACGAAGGCTACGAACGGATACGATCCAATTACAGCTTAGATTCGGATAAAATACATTAAAATTTATTCAAATGTAACCTGTAAACAAAAATTTATCGCTTTGTTTGTTTCGGTGTCTAATAGGGAGAAAAGCAATACAATTGTAATAATTTACCAATCTCCAAGACAAACAATCCATAATGAACCTTATTGGAAGTAAATTGCTTTTCTCTCGCTTATTTAAGGTGGGTGGCGCATTTACGTTGTGGATGTCTATGGGCTCCAGTAACCACTTAACATCAGGTGGGCTGTGAGCTCGTCCACACATCTAAGCAATAAAAAAAAAAAAATTTGGACTCTGTGGTATGGAAATCTACAATTATTCAACCATAGATGTGACGAGTCTGAGAACAAGCCTGTGTTATGGCTTATAAGTAGGTAGGGCCCATCGTGAGCTTGTTGAATAGGAACCGCTATCTGTTTATTTATGCCTCTTGGATGAGCTGTCATACAATATAATTGAGACTTAAATGTATTTCTCAAGATGGCCGCATTCACGTTGTAATGAACAAAACAAAAACAGGAGGGCAGTGAGTACTGCCGAATAATTAAACGGGAAGCCAGCAGTGAATTAATATTGGTAGCCTTTCATAAGACTATGAATTACTATAATAATTTACTCTGATTTTACTTTAAAGCATCTGTAGCCTTAGAAGGAACCTATAACGTTTTAACTTGTAGGGTAGAAGCCACTAGAGGGTTTTTAATAAACTTTTATGGAGTAATGCAAGCAAGCACATTCATTTTCCGTTAGTTTGGTTTGCCTTATGTAGGAATAACGATTTTTAACTAAATAATCCATCCGATTTACAATATAATTTATTGCAAGGCAAGTCAGTGCCGTGCATATTATTTTAATTACGCTTACGTTTGTCTTAATTTTCTTCGCCTTTGGGATTTTTATTTATTGCATTGTCATTTTCAGCCATTTTGCAATTCGTATTGTAAGTTGATTCCTGACTGTTGTGTAGTATTAAACTTGAGTAAACCAATAGATGACGGCAGCGTTATATTATGTCCAAGATAAAAAATATACTTTGTTGGCGCTATTCAAAGTTCTCTTTACATAACTCTAATTGTTACTATTGCAATGTGACACTCTTGAATTTTTACATTTGCAGGCAATATTTGATGTTTATAGCAATTTTTTATTGCAGTTGTTAATTAATTAAACTTCTAATTATATTACTAACAATTACCCGATCGATTGTCATTTTTTTGTTCAATTATTTGTATAGTTTTTCATCCACAGTAAAGTTTTGCCTAAAATTGTATTACATAGTTTTCTTCATTCTGGCGTTTATTATTTCATTTGTATTGGGTAAAATGTGGGATGTCGGGTCTCTGACAGGCAGGAAATGTTTTTGCTGTGCCTCTGGTATTGCTGATGCGTTTATTTATTTTTAAATAATACTAATTAGACTATATAATACTGATTATATAATCTATACTAATATTATAAAGCTGAAAAGTTTTTCGTTTGGTTGAACACGCTAACCTGATGAAGTACCATTGGCCGACTTGAAAAATTCTTTCAGTGTTAGATAGCGTATTTATTGAGAAAGACTATAGGGCCTACAGTATAGGCTATATAACAACACGCTAAGACTAGTAAGAGCGGAGCACTAATAAAGCATGTTTCAAATCAGTTCTTTTCCCTTTTGAGAGCTTCCGGTGCGTGCGCTGTGGAAACGGTTAAAGTTTCGCTAAAGGGTCTAAAAAGTTCTAAAAAAAGTCTAATTGTCTTTATTTAAAGGTTGGCTCACTATAACCTTTTTTTTCTAATTTTAAAATCAATCTCAATCTCAAATCACAATCTCAATCTAAAAACCAAATTTGTTTTAAAATAAAGCATTATTTGTGAAGGTGTTTTTATAAAGATAATATTAATTATTATCCAAATAAATACGTTATTCATTACAAGTATTTAAAAGAAATTTGTCCTTTACATCGTTTATGTTTGGCTATGCTGACGTACATATTCTTCTGTAGATTGAGGAAAAACTAATAATTTATTTTATACTCTCATTCCACTCCGGCTCCAAGTACAAGCTGGACAACACACTGTTTTCAGTTCAGGCCAAGCTTACAGACTATATCACGATTTGGTACTAATACCGTGAGTTTTTTATGTTTCCCTCCAAAATAAATAACATAAATTGAAATGAATAATTTTTCGTAACAAACAGGCTGTAGTAGTCAAAGAGTACAGACCTGCGGATTTGTATGGTACCTGATCTAAACGTTTACACCTTTTTATAGATGCCGACAAAGAGTTCTTGGAAAATAAGTAATTATATCTTGATATATATATTTATTTTCGCAGCTTAGCAAATTTATACTGTGGATTAGGAACGTTGTTCTATACAAGTGCTTACACTGAAATATGTAGCTTATTCAAATGTGTTAGCGACCTCGTTACCTGTCACTTGAGTAATCCTATCTCGGTCACCATCTTTCCATAATATTACAATTTTACTTTTAATTACTCTTAAGGTTATCACTGAATTTGTGAAGAAACATCAAATTGATTTACAAATGAACATTTACAAAAAAGGTATGATGGTGATGATGGTTTGGCCTAGTCCGTGGTTCAGCTCGGTCGATAGCTGCTGTTGCGGCTGAGATCTCAAATGAGTGATCGCACATTGTGACTGTACTGCAGCAACCGTGGAGCACAGGACGAACTCCAATGCTTATTAATGTAAACAAAAAAGACTCATGTGATATTCATATAACAAGTTCCTTTTTTTCTTTTTTTTTCCATAGAAATCGCCGGATCTTCATCCGTGCGGCGGGTGGGGTATTTGAACCTCACTCACCATCAGGTGGGCTATGTGCTCGTTCGTCTGCCTACAAGGGCAATAAAAAAAAGAAGACGATATAGACGAGCGAAAGCGTACGTCAATTCAGGGCGCACGTTTTTAGAGTTGACTGAAAGCCAACAACCACAGTAGATATGTGTGTTCACAAGTGAAATTTTCACTGTTATTAAGTATATAATTGAGAAGATTCCAAAATGAATTTTACTAAACTACGTACAAAAGGTCATGGTGTCATTGTTCATTGTGTTTCGGTTTGCAGTTAATGTATTATTTCCTGAATAAAATTATTTGCTTATTCTACGTCGTGTATCCAAACAGTTTTATTCCTGACGTAATTTAAATTGAGTGAATGAATTTCATTTATTTAAGAATATAATTTGCATCAATATTAATTGTTTTATTACCATTACTACATGATGTTAGTATTTTAAAAACAGAACGCTGGCTTATAAAGGAATTTAAGTTACTTAAGAATGTTATTATTTAAATATCTATTAAAATATGTTATTGTGTTTTAATTATGCAAATTGTATTGTCACATGAATAGAGTACTAACGTATGTTTCCGTTAGTGCATAATATGCGGAATTGTGAATTATGTGTAATTAAATAATATATAAAAAATTTGTTGCATCATAAGTGTGCCATTGTAGCGATTGCTTTGTATTATGTATACAATAATGTGTTTTTCTATAAAGAAAAAAAAACAAAAAAAAACTCGTATATTGTTTATAAAACAATATACAAAGATGTCTCTTAAGATGGCAGCATTCACATTGATTTTTATCGGCCTCGATAGTCACTTATTACCAGATAGATTCTATGCTCAGAGGCATATGTAGCGAGCGAAAAGAATTAAAAACTTTAGACACAAAATTTGCATTATATTTGTTTATAAGCTATCAGTGAATCCTGCGATGATTTATTGGTAATCGAACAAGAAATACCAACACAGGTGGAGCTCATAATCGACTAGAAAAAAAGGGTGCGTGTTCTTATGTACGCGCGTAAGAAGTTATACTTTTTTTTATTAAATTTATTTCTTTTTTTTTATTAAAATTTTAACAACATCCTCAAACACGCATATTGGACATCCCTTTTCTTGACATCGTATAAATTCGGTAGTTCTCGGTACGGTACGGAAAGTTCACCTGCGGCTATATTCAGACTCGCCAAGTTACGTCGGTCGTATTGTAATGAGCGATTTAGTGGGTAGCTTCATTCTGTTAATTTTGTGTCACGGTGCGCGCGCATCGTAAAATTTCACTCTCATCAATTTTTCATAACGCGCCTAAAGAAGTATAACTTCAAAAAGAATGTTTTCTCGTTTGGTGTTGAAGTATTTCAAGTGTCCTAATATTTATGTTGTTTGCGAAAAAGGAAACACTTGAAACGCACGTTTAATTATGACATGTTTTTATTGTTAATTCGTGCGTGTTAATTCAGTCTGTTTCATGCTTAAAGAAAACTTTATCGTCGGAATGAAAATCTGTTGTTTTAATAATATAGGCAAAAAATAATTATAAAATAATCTACTGTGAGCTGCCACTCTTGTATTAAAAACCATTACTATTGTATATTGTTCATACTTAGTTAAAATACAATGAGACTGTAATTATTTTTGCATTCGTAGAAGTCATCATAATATTAATTTATATCATTTGAAATTTTAATAAGTAGTGAATTGATTTAGTATTTCCTCTTGGCTAGTTGAGCGACTCCGAAAGCTGTTTCATCATTGGACCATCATCATACATTATGATCTTGAATAAAATAGCATTCATTGAAAGTTAAAATAATTAATCACAAATATTTGTTTATAAAACGAACAGTGTTACTGGAACGAATAGAAACTAGAAGAATTAGCAGAGGATATGGAAAGGGCAGATTCTTAATATTTTTTTGCGATCACTAAATAATCTTTAAGTAAATATAATAAGCGCACTATCAACTGAGTAACAATAAAATGGCGTGCTGAAAATAGGTCTCGTGGTTCATTGAACCCAGAATAAAAAAAACGCTAAGAACAGCGTGTGCTGTGGGAAGTCAACTACTATTGGCTAATATCGATAATGTCGTAATAATTATAAAGATACTCGTGATATTGAGTAATTATAAAGGTACTTGAATTTTTGGGCTTATTAAAGAAAATGTAATAAATCACAATAGTGGGTTGCACGCGATTTTTGCAACTTGTATTCAACAAATGAACACGATTGACTTCCACGGTGAAGGAACGACATCGTGTAATAAAAATCAAACCCGCAAAATTATAATTTGCGTAATTACTGGTGGTAGGATCTCTTGTGAGTCCGCGCGGGTAAGTACCACCACCCTGCCTATTTCTGCCGTGAAGCAGTAATGCGTTTCGGATGATGTAGATGTTTATGGGCTCCAGTAACCACTTAACACCAGGTGGGCTGCGAGCTCGTTCACTCTCTAAGTAATAAAAAAAAACAAAAAAAAAAATAGGGCGTGATTACTACTTCTCTTTTTTATTAACATAAGTAGATGGTATTCATGTAGATAGCTTGCGACGTACCTGGTGTGAAGTGGTCAGCATAGCCCCTGAACAAAAACAAGTAGTCAATTAGGAGCAAGAGCCTTATGAGTTAAAGAAATGTAGTAGTAGCTAGCCCACTGAGATTCTCGCCGGACCCACTGAGAGTAGGTCGCGATTCCGATCCGGTGGTAGATTCCCCGAAGCACTGCTCTTGCTCGGGCTAGTGTTAGTTAACTCTCTTGGGTTGAACCCGTGAGCTCACCTGCCCGTTCGGGCGTAACTGGAATAGGCTACTACTGAATGGGTAGGAAAAGCAGCTACTAGAGGAGACCCGGGTCGTGTACTCTATCTATCTAAAGCATTTTGATAATTAAACCTTAAAGTTCTCTATGGTAAAACAACATCGAGTATGATGCAATTTTTGCTAAAAAAAACAGCAATTATTCTCGATGCATTTCGGTAAGCACCGTAAATGGGTTAAAAACAAAGTTTTAATAATACTAATATAAGGGTATATAACAAAATAAAAATTGATGGGTATATTTCTTTGTCCCTGAAGATCAGGATTTGATGTAATGAGATCATTGTATTGTCATATTGGCCTTTCATATGTGTGCAAATTTTTAAGTTAATCGGATCTCTTGAAGTTAGCTAATAAAAGCATTAAAAAGCGAAGTTTTAGGTGGTCCTAAAAAGCGCCAAAACTATTCAAAACTCATGAAATTAGACTTATTTACAAAAATATTCTTAGTTGTAATTTTTTTTACATTTTATTTTCTATTTACATGGCTAATACACTCAGTTTCTTAGTCAAGTTGTTAAAATTTGTCATCATCAAATAAAATACAGATGTGCCTTAGAGTTTCACCCGCGTTAATCTTGAATTGTGGCTGTACCCTAAAATTTTAACGATTAGAACGTAGAAAAAATTTGACTAGCTGGGGAGAATTTTGAGTATGCATGAGTACGTAATATTACTAAGGTAGACCACATCTAGAAACAGTTAATGAGACTGAAAAACTGTCTCAAAAAGGACGACGGTAGCCAATCCCCGCGAACCTCAATAGGTCGTCGATCTATCTTATTTCAGACTACCTCACGCTACGTCTTCCGGTACGCGGTCGCTTCTCAAGAACTTTTCGGCCCTAACCGCCATCCGTTCTGCAAGCAATGCGCCCTACCCACTGCCACTTCAAGGTCGCAATCCTTTGAGCTATCGGTTACTATGGCTTTCCTGCGAATTTCCTCATTTCTGATTTGACATCGCAGGAAAATAGAGCCCATCTAGAGCAATAAATATTAAATTAAAACCATCTCTAAAATATATCCAATTCTTACTTTGGTCACTATTCTTGACGTGACGTAGACTTGAAAAGAGGCATCGACCGAATAATTTTAACGTTAGTCTCTCTTTTCATAAGTTTGTTAGTTTCCAGTATTAAGCATTCAGCGTTCAAATGTATAAAGTATAAATTGTTAATAATCAGGTCTCATTCGTTGTTCGTCGACAAAAAATGGTTTACGAAATACTTGAAATTACATCGTGATTCAGAGAACCTTGTCTTTAGCGTCGTACATTTTATGGATACTAAAATATAATGGCTTTTAGAACAGCAGGCCGCGTAGGACATTTTTTTGTGGGGTGAACTTAGCCTTAGACGGCCTATTTGAATCGTAAAAGATTACGAGTACTAGTGTGAATCTATTCTGAGCGATCACATATTTACTAAATAATTTAGTGAGATGGCATTGATGATTTTTTTACAAATAAAATAACTAACTAATAAAAAATATCACCAAATTCGGTCTGATTACCGATGGGTCAAAATGGCTGATGTCCATAAGCATCAATGATCGCTCACCATGAGGTGGAAGTCTGCTGTGGGTATTGTGGGGGCTCACAATACCCCTAACTACCTACCACTCGACAACAACAGGCTATCTCGAAGAGATCTATGATCTATGTCTAAGTAAATACCACTGAACAATCTGACTGAATCCGTTGTAACTATACCTGGGACACCTGAGACCTTAGAACTTATATCTCAAGGTGGGTGGCGCATTTACGTAGTACATGTCTATGGGCTTCAGTAACCACTTAACACCAGGTGGGCTGTGAGCTCGTCCACCAATCTAAGAAAAAAACAACATTTCCTATGCTTTAAATAAATTACATAATGTCTCTTGCACTTTTACACACTTAGTTAAGTCACTAAAATCTGATGAATCTGTAAGGACGTGTCTAGGACGTCGAAGGTAACTTGCACCTGCGTGGGCAGGATTCGGGGAGTAGTCAGCGCCGGCAACGATAAGATGACGCATAGCCTTGTCGAAGTACCGTTTCGACGCTGACTTCAGGTGTTTCCGGATCGATTCGAGTTCCAAGTTGTCGTGTAACATTCGTCAACAACGTCAACATTCTTTATGAACCACGGAGCTCCAACGGATAACCTGCAAAATTGTATCGGAACGGGCCTTATGCAAGTTTAGTAAAGTGTTACTTTATTCCGAAGGGACATTTTACTCCACTTACAAATCATAGGATAAAGTCAGGCGAGAATAAGCCGGGCGCGGTCGCGGACAGTTTTTATGTGCGGGCGGAATGTCGTCGACGCATCCAGGGTGACTCCCGGTACTCGACCTTCGTGGCCCAGGATACTGATTAGCCGAAGAGGGTGATCGGTGGTTTGAGGTTTCTACGCCTAATACGGGAGGAAATATAGGTTGAGTTGAAAGAGCACCGCTGTGCTTTTCGCTGGGTAAATATCTTGTTTCTACACGAATAATAAACGGTCATGTTGTCGACGTATAAGGCTAAATGGGTCGCAGTAAAAAAGGAGCGCAGAGAGGATGGAGCCTTGTGATGCTTCAACCGTGAGCAGGAAGGAGTGGGTTTCCTCGACTCGATATCGAAAGGAGCGTTTCGATAAGGTATGTCCCATATGATGCGCACGAGACTGTCCGGCACGTCAATGTTGAAAAGTTTGAAAATCAAACCGTTGTGCCAGACTTTGTCGAATGCTTTTGCGACGTCGAAGAAAAGGGCTCTCGTGTGTAACGGCTTAGGTCAGCTAAGCCCTACGAGAATGTGCTCCGTGAGGCAGTGCACCTGTTGTACGCATGAGTGATTTGCGCGGAATCCGAATTTTTCATCGATGAGGATGCCCTTGGATGAGACGAAGTCTCTGAAGCGTTTGTAGAGCAGACGCTCATACAGCTTGCCTAGAGATATGAGGCTAATCGGGCGGTAGCTCGTCGAAGGATATTTTAGTTTATGCCGATAACGTCCGCTTCTTTTCACATCAGGGGAAAGATACACTTTGTCATAGCGGCATTGAAATACATGCCAAAATCAGGATGAGTTGGGCGGATAGATTTTGATAACGTGGTTAAACATTTCTATCGTAATAGTATACATCCCAAAAAAAAAATATTGTAGTTGTTTAATATAAAAAGGGGGGCCTAGCGAAATATCCAGTACTTTGGCTAGATTTGCTAGTTATTCGAACGTGAATGTTTTCAGATCTCCAAAAATGGTGATCGTTTTCAGCTTTCAAAAAAATTGATTTTAGATCGAATTTTACTCGATATTCTGAAGAAGAACAAAAAAATTAAATTAAAAACTGGTGCAAAACAGTAGTAAATAAATTATGCAACGCGTGTAGATTACGATAATTATTTACAACATATTATTATATTTTAAGTACTTCATGTAGTCGCTGTTTTTATTATTCGAAATGACAGTAATTATGTTGTTCATGGATGTACGCAATAAACTAATCCATACGAATATTATAAAAGCGAAAGTGCGTTGTTTATTACAATTTCATTTATAAAGAACAAGCCCCTTTGTTTTGTTTCCTACTTTGCGAGCGAAGCAGCGTGTAATAGCTAGTGCAAAATAAGTAATTTAATTTGACGACAAGAAATACTGTAGGTGTGTTTTGTTTCCAGTAGGTTCCTAGTCAACCTAAAGTACTAGAAGCTGATCCGCGGGAGAGAGCATTATTGTTAATTGATGTAAAGTTTTTATTGCAACCAAGTTGAGATATGAGCTATAAGTGTCAATGTACTATTGAAATGTCAAGCTCTTATCCGAGAAATTAGACTCATAAATAATTAATTATTGAGATTCATAGTATAAGTAATATCTACAGTCTAGCCACACAAGTCGTTAGTGCAAATTAAAAGTTTTTAGATGCTGTCTATCGTTACAATAAAATAAATATTTAAAATTATCGAAGCGCTAAAACATTTCCGTTCATGTACTTGTTTTACAAAACTTTGTCGCGTTTATTGTACTATTAACTTAGTTTGACCAAAACAATGTTTGGTTGTGAAATCAAGAATAAAGTATTTATGAGAGCTAGTAAAAATGTTGTCTTTGGTGATAGTGATATTGTCTCTCTCTACTGTAACGATGGCAAATGTCTTTTTTGTAAACTCGATATTTTTGAATGTGTTAGGCCAGTTTTTGAAGCTTCTCTAGCACCCTTATGATTTGAAGCTCGAAGAAACGGAAACGACACTCGAAAAGAGATAAAGATAGGATTTAGCGTTCGAGAGAATGAGATAGAATGTTTTTGAAGGTAGGGATACTAACACGTCTACACTGGGCACTTGTTAAATATCTCAACTGCATTTCTGACGTGGGTGACGGTTTATGACTATGGGCCTCGGGAATCGCTTGCTACCAAGAGATTTGTGTGCTTTATATATATAAAGTATAGTATACTGTATAGACGATTAAACGATTGCAAGACCCACCTGGTGCTCAGGTGCTCAGTGGTTACGAGGGTGAATAGACACGAACCATACTCTCTGTGGTCATGGCACCGAAGACCACCAGTTCGACGTCTATTGGTTCGGTGGTAGGGAGACATGCGCTCCGAGCAAAAACCTGTCCCGGATGAGGATTGTTGAACGACAGTGGGTTTTAGTCGATTCGAGTCCACTCCTCAAATCGGATTGCTGCTTCGCCACAGATTTGTGAAGGGTGGTGTTGGTACGGACTCGCTAGCCCAATAATATTTCAATAAAAGCCAACGAAAACAGTATCAACAGTACGAAATAGATAAATAAAGTTAGTGAATTAAGGACGCTGTCACAGTTTATTCGTGTGATAAATATTGGGTACCAAATTTTTTAGACTTGTCTGCCTCATAAGAAATGTTAAGAATAATTTTGATGAGTTCAGAGAGTGAGTACAAAGCGCTTTACAGTACCTGATGTTTTTATAAACTTTCCAACAAAACTCCTTGATTTCTAAAATTATGGACTTACGTGTTTAATTTTTGAGTAAAATCTATTGTTTTACGATTCATGAACACGAGTCAAGTATTCTATTCAAATTGTAATCTTTAGACGTTCAGGTGAAGGTCAAAGGTTACTTGAGGTTGTTGTGGTATTTAGAGACATTTTTTTATTTTACTATGTGAGTTTTGATTTCTGAAATAGTCTACAATAATGTATTTTTACGAGAATATTCCGTATACTTACCGTATTCTTTTATATCATTGTCGTCGCTTTAACTCACCAGAACCACAGAATTTTTTGGCAGCGGCTTGGCACTTGCATTGCTGACATCCATGAGCGACGGTGACCACTTACCATCAGGTGGGCCGTATGCTCGTCTGCCTACAAAGGTAATAAAAAAAAAACTAGTCGATTGTAGGCTACTGAGGGATCAAATGTTTTTATACAAAATAATAAATGATGAGATTGATTCTAGCTATCTTCTTTCCAAAATTTCATTTAAATGTAGACGTATTTCCGCGCGTCCTAAACAGACCTTCCACATGTCCACGGCTCGAACGAAATATGTATGCCTCTAACGAAATTTGTCCGTAGATCTTGTAGGTTGTATGTTGCTAAGTTCTCTGATGCTGATAATTTTTGCTTGTCACTTGTGGCATATAGAAGGGCTATTTTAGAGTACTTATAAGGTGATTTAGTCCGATGATTATTATATTTTTAAAGTGTAAATTGATGGTCAAAATAATATGTGCGTATTGTGTTGCTTTTGTTTTTTTTTTGTAATTTAAATTTCTAAATTTATCTTCTCTGTTCACTTTCTACTTAAATGTGATTTTGATTGTGGAAACATATTTGGTTATTGTTTTAGCTATGTTTTAAAATATTATATGTTTGTATGGTACTGTTTGTTTCCCAAATAAATAAATACTTTCGTGTGACTTTAAAATTTAAGAATAATTAGGACTCGGATAAAAATTAATCAGTAACCACACATAGTTTTTAAAAAAACTAGAATAACCTAGCTACGTCACTCTCACTACATATTGTATGAAATACACACATGCATTTGTTGAATGTGTTCACACTATTCTCGGGCGATCGAGAAGTTAAAAAACTCGCACTAAGCACACGAATAAACGATACTGCCTATTTATTTCTGCTGTGAAGCAGTAATGCGTTTCGGTTTATAGGGTGGGTTAGTAGTAGTAGTTAGTAGTGGGTAGAGACTTAGAACTCATCTCTTAAGATGGATGGCGGCATATATTTATTTATTTATACTTTATGCACAAAACAAAACTTGTACACAGGCGGACTTAATGCCATGGGCATTCTCTTCCAGTCGACCATAGGGTGGTGCAGAGATAATGCATGGTAGGTGTATTTACATACTTTGTTGAAGTCTATGGGCTCCGGTAACCACTTAACATCATGAGCTCATCCGTCCAACTAAGCTATAAAAAAAGCGCAAGAACGCAGCGCAATGATCAATCAAACTGCCACTAACATTATTTTTATTATTGAAAAAAAATTCTTTGTAAAAATAACAGTCGATATCATTATCTGTGATCAAAGAAATCGATTTTTTTCATTTAATGTTCATCCTTTAAATAATTGTTCTTTTTTTTTGTCACACATCACACACTTTCTATATCTATGACATTTAATTCCTTATCTAAATGGGTTTGAATCGTCAAACTCTATAAACGCTAGTCAATAATAAAAATGTAACTTGAAATTGTATTTGTATTATTACTGGTGGTAGGCCCTCTTGTGAGTCCGCGCGGGTAGGTACCACCCGCCCTGCCTATTTCTGCCGTGAAGCAGTAATGCGTTTCGGTTTCAAGCGTGGGGCAGCCGTTGTAACTATATTGAGATCTTAGAACTTATATTATCTCAAGGTGGGTGGCGCATTTACGTTGTAGATATCCATTGGCTCCAATAACCACTTAACACCATGTGGGCTGTGAGCTCGTCCACCCATCTAAGCCATAAAAAAAATATGTTTTTTCTTCGGTATACGACGTTGTCATTCTTAAAACTAAGTTTACGGCTTAGTCTCGTTTTTTTATTGTGATTATATTATTTCAGACATATGTATGTACTTTACTTTATATAATACTTTATGGTTTTCGTGGTCACGGATAACTAAGGTGTTGTTATTCGTCAACATTTGAATATTGTGTTTGAATAATGTCATTTTGTATGATTGTCGAGTCAGAAGCATGGCTGAACAGAATCCGAGGGACTTTTGTTAACTGCTAAGTTTTCTTTTTAATTAAAAAAAAAATTTCATAAAAATATGAAATTTAATATTAATTTCATATCGATCACGATTTCAAATTTGGGGAACTTGATCATTTATAACGATTTTCTTTAATGAAGCGTGCGGTGATATGGATCACCATCTAATCTTATGTCATCATCATGAGATCAATCTAGCCCATATCATTTCAGTAATTTTATGTTGAGCAAAGGCCTAGAACCTGTAATCTTCAAACTCCAGCATGAGGCTAGCGCCGTAAGTTACATGAAGTTACATAAGCATGTTATAATACTTTACGACCTGACTTCAGTAAGTGGGTCAAAATCGGTTTTATCACTAGCAAATACAGTTACATAATCAAATTCAGAATATTTACAAAATAACACAACTAACTGAATGATTTATGTGTTTTTACGTCACTGGATACGCATTTTCAATGATTTTGAAAAAGTACATAATATTATTACGTCGAAGCTACCTATGTCAAAATTAGCTTTGTTTGGAGGATAAAACAGAGGAGGAACAGTTCTTCTCTACATAAAACTGTTCTGAAACTGTTTTGCAATTACAGAATTATATTGGTGGTAGGGCGTTTTGTAAATAAGGTAAGCAGTTTCGTCTAACCGGTGTGGGGGAGCTCGATGGGGTTTAGTCAGTGGTTAGTTCTGCGGGGTGGGTACCTCGCGCTTCTTTCTCAAGGCGTATTCTCCTGGGACGAATTAGAGGAGGAGGAGGAAGACCGGGATCTTTCTCTTCTTCTCTGGGGGCGACGGAGTCCGATATAGCCCGGCCTGTCACTCCCTCGATCGGGTTTCCGTAAAGGGATTCCTAGCGTTAAAAAAAGAGCGTTTTGTAAGCCCGCACGGATAGGTCCCACCATCCTGCCGATTTCTGTCGCGAAGTAGTATGCATTTTGGACTGAAGGGTGGGACAGCCGTTATACAATTGAGACTTCAACCTTATATCTCAAGGTGGGTAACCGCATTCGCGTTGTAAAATCTATGGCCTTCAGTAAGTATGCAGGAAAATTTCAGATACAAATAAAAAAAAAAATTGTCAACTTACTAGTCACCACTGCAATTAATTACAGAAAAATTGAAAGTCATGAAGGCACCAGGTTATTCATACGAAACAGCCTTTGGCAAAATCTTTCTTTTAATGCTTAGGGTGTACCTGTTATTGACGCATATGAAAGTGTGCCTATGGTTTGAAATTCCAATTTAGGGGATGTTGTATTTGAAATTACAACTATCTGTTACCCGCGGCTTCGCCCGCGTGGTCAAGGAATTCTTTTTTCAAATTCAAATTCAAATTCAAAATCATTTATTTCAACTTAGATGTCAGCATAACACACTTGTCGAATGTCAAAATATAAATAACAATGTTAACTCTACCACCGGTTTCAAAAAAAGCCACAGTTCTGAGAAGAACCGGCGAAACAAAGTCAGCGGTGGTTTCTAAAGTGGCATGTTCTTTTGCCAAAGACAATAAAACGGTTTCCCGCGGGTATGTATATTTTTTTGGGACAAAATGTAGTTAGCCTATGGCACTCTTCTGATCGGAAACAATAACTTCTAAAAAAAAAAAACATGTCAATCAGGCGCCGCGTCGATTCGTTTCGACGTGAAAAAGAAAACCACAAACAAACACACTCCTACATTTATAATATTAAAAATGATAAAGTCAAATTATTTTCAATGTGTTTTTTATAATTGTTGTTAATCAATTAAAGTAATAATTATTTTTAAAACTTTATTTAAATTGTATGATATAATACATATTAATGGACACATGTAAACATATTTTAATAAAAAAAAAAAGTGTGTGTGTCCGCTCCGACGCACGACTGGAGTTTACTGGATATAAAAAATTAAACGAAACAATACGAGAAATAGTTCTATATTACGACAACACGATACACTACAGATTATTAACAAATTAACGAGACACAAAACAAACGACTAACAAATATATGAAAATACAATAATGAGAGAAACGCGCGATCAGTACGAGGCTTTGTGGCGGACTGCCGGCGCAGCAGCCCGGCGTCACCTGCGATAACGCGGCCGCGCGTTGGCTCCTGATTGGCGCGCGCACGCATCACGCAATCAGGAGCCAATCAGGCGCATAACGCATTTCGTGTGACATGCTAGTACGATTTTGATTGGCGCGCGCACGCATCACGCAATCAGCAGCCAATCAGGCGCATAACGCATTTCGTGTGACATGCTAGTACGATTTTGGTCCCCATAATTTTCATACCCCGGGCCTATCTATATATGTAAATCGATTCTAAAGGAGTAAACTTCAAAAAATATTTGTAATGCAATCTTTCTTTATTTTTATTTGAAAAGATATTTTATGTGGCTTCGACTCTGCATCTGGTCACAAGGCACGAACTAACCAAGCTTGGTTTGAAACCAACGTTCCGGACTTTATAAGAGCTGAAGGCTGGCCCTCATCATCTAGCCCAGACCTCAACCTTTTCAAATTAAGGACAGTTTTAAAGGACATGGCCTGCTCTAAGCGACACAGCGACATTGAGTCTCTTAAAAATCTTTGGAGCAAGCAGTGGCGAAATTTCTCTTGGAAACAGTGCGTAAATCCATAGATTCGTGGCCAAACAGATTATAGGCATGTATAAAAGCTAAAGGCCATTTAGGAATAGAATATTTTCTTATTTTGTTGCTGAGACCTTAATGAATATGTAGGTATAAATTTTAATAATATTTATTACATTACTTCATGTAAAAAAAATGCATTTTCATTTGTAACAGAACTTATGGCCGGACTAGGCATAAATTATTATATTAAGTGTATTATTATAATATTTATGATAGACATCAATTATTAAACATTTACTGGACATCGACATATTAACCTCGTGTCTTAAGATGGACAGCATTTTTTTTCTACCTATACTGATGGCCTTGAGAGGCTATTTCAGCTTCTCCTTGACGTGTAGGTGAGTGAGCTCACGGGGCTCAAGCCGGGAGTGTTGCTAACACTAGCTCTAGCAAGAGCAGTGCTTCGCAGAATCTACCACCGGGTTGGAAACGCGACCTACTGAGAAGATCTGGCGAGAAACTCAGTGAGCTATGTTAGGGGCATTTACATTTTTATATATTGTAAATCGGTTCCGCTAACGACAACACAGTAGACCGCAGGCAAACTAGCTCATCTACAGCACTAGCGATTCGCCTGGTCCTTGTGGATTGGGTGAATCGTGACAGAGGACGCCTCACTTTCCGGCTCACGCAGGTGCTCACTGGGCATGGTTGCTTCGGTGAGTTCCTGCACCGGATCACAGCCTAGCCGACGGCAGAGTGCCACCATTGTGGTTGCGACTTTGACACGACAGAGCATACGCTCGNCAGGCAAACTAGCTCATCTACAGCACTAGCGATTCGCCTGGTCCTTGTGGATTGGGTGAATCGTGACAGAGGACGCCTCACTTTCCGGCTCACGCAGGTGCTCACTGGGCATGGTTGCTTCGGTGAGTTCCTGCACCGGATCACAGCCTAGCCGACGGCAGAGTGCCACCATTGTGGTTGCGACTTTGACACGACAGAGCATACGCTCGTTGCCTGCTCTGCATGGGAGGGGTGGCGCCGTGTCCTCTTCGCAAAAATAGGAAACGAGTTGTCGTTGTCGAGTGTTGTGGCATCGATGCTCGGCGACGATGAGTGGTGGAAGGCGATGCTCGACTTCTGCGAGTGCACCATCTGGCGGAAGGAGAGACGCACAATCCCGCCGCCGTCGAGCGGGGGCCAGGGAGGCGGATCTCGCCCAAGCCTCATGGCCTCATGGCCCTCAAGTGTTTCGGGTCCCCCTAACATGTCGGTCTGGGGACTGGCGAGGGGGCCTAAGAAGACGACGTGCAAGCTGCTCTGCACGTGTTTTACGTAAGAGCATCCAGGTGATGGAAGGCCGGCTATCCTCGACCGACGCTGGTTCTGGTCCAGCGGGGTATTCCGTAGGATAGCTCACTCTAACCGGCGCCATCTAGGCGGGCTTCGGATAGCCTGCCGACCGAGAGGGCTAGTGGTCCTGGCGCCGATGACCGCTGGTCCGGCGTATCGAGGGGGAGAGTGATGGGAGAGATGTGCTCCGCACTAAACGCTTCACTTTCCCCCTTTGCCTTTTCATGAGTTCTGTCTCATGCGCGGTTTGGACGTTGGTTGTTGAGCGATAGGAGGCTTTAGTTAGTTTGACTCTGACATGCCCCACCCTACATCCCCAGTGGAGGGCGGAAGACCCGCGATTTCCTCCTGACAAAAAAAAAATATACAGCACTAAAAAAAGCATCGCCAAATATATGATTTGAATTGAACTACTTTTATGATTGTTTTCGCTTTTAAAATCTTCGCTGTTCGCTAAGTGCTGCAATCCGATCGTAGGGGAAATAAGGAAATTAGATTTAATAGTACTGTGTTTTTGTATTTGATGTGTGATTGATTTGTGTGATGTTTTTTTTGATTTGTCATTGCTGTGTGTTACCCAATTTAAAATCAGAACAACTTGGGGTCAAGCCCGGTCGATGAAAACAAGAAACAACTTAGTCAGTTTGGCAGAGAGATTGCGTTACAAATAGACAAAAAAGCAACGAGAAATATCCGTCCCGAATCTAGAACATTCTTCTTAAATTGTGTGTCGGTTATTAAGTAGGTACTAGTAACAGAAAATAGAGGTTATCGAGATATTTCAAACCAAGAAATGGTTTGGTTTGTTATTTCCGTTAGTTTTGAAATAATAATATGTGTGCCCGCGGCTCCACGAGCCTTGAAATAAATATATTTATTTAAATTTTAGAATGTTCATACTTGTTACGTGCGCTCACTTAATATTATTGGTTGCACATGCTTGTGAAGGAAATGTACTCTCAGGCTATGGTGACCACAATGAAAAGTTAGTATAATTGTGTTTGTACAATTCACACAACTAATTCGTATATTTTAGTAATTATTTTGTAGTATCGAAAGCAGATAAACTTACGTTTCAGGATTATTGGTCCACTGATTTTTTGCGCTTGAATAAACAATTCTGTGGTCCGAGGTCAATGTTATTTGGGATCATTGTACCTATAATGAAATGTTTTTTTTTTGTAAACTCTTCAATGTACTGATACACTTTTGTTACAATAGTATAATTATGTATATATCAATAGAGCAATAATTTGTATTTTCTAAAAAAATCTTTATTAATTTTCCTTGTTAAGTTATACATATAGGTATATTATAAGTTGTTATACTCGTATAGTTGACCTAAGTGAATCTTACTTTTAAATATCATTATTTTTTTATCGTATAAATGAATGAATGAGCAGACGGGCTACTGAGTATTGCAGTCGAGAGATATCACAACATACTAAAACACAATTGGATTGTAAAATATCTGCCTCAGCCTTCACATTAAAATGAATGCTCTGTTAGTGACAGGAATACCTTTTTTTTAACCTGCCTGCCTTGCCTGGGTCCGGTTGGAGATCGGACGAGAGTGCAAGTGCTTAGTTAGTGGGCTCTTTAATTCGGCCCGGATTTTAATAACTTCGGCCACCGAGTCTCACACGTCCATACGAGGTTCAGTCTCAGGAAAGGAAAAGAAAAAAGAATAGTTGTTCGTACATGCTCCCAATAAATTTATGTTTTGCTAACAGACTCGTGCTTTTTTATGTAGTAAGAGCGTCCCACGTTTAATTAAACGGTAGGCAGCGGCTTGGCTCTGCCCCTGGCATTGCTGAAGTCCATGGGCGACGGTAACCACTCACCATCTTGTGGACCGTATGCTCATCTGCCTACAAGGGCAATAAAAAAAATCAGTACAATAGATACTATTTAATCTAAGTACAGGTAGCCCTCCTATAACACAGTATTTCTAAAATGTCCCCCCAAAAGAAGAGATTTTTTCTGAATGACACGTCATAACGCCTGTATGTATTTTTTTGCCCATCTATCTCTATATATAAAAATGAATTGCTGTTCGTTAGTCTCGCTAAAACTCGAGAACGGCTGAACCGATTTGGCTAATTTTGGTCTTGAATTATTCGTGGAAGTCCAGGGAAGGTTTAAAAGGTGAGAAAATATTGAAATTATATAAAAACAAACAATTTTGTTTTTCCTTTGATGTGTCCCCTTGATGTGTCTTTTATTTATCGATTGAAGCACTACGAAGTCTGCCGGTTCAGCTAGTTATATTATAAATAAAAAATAAGCAGTAAAATTTCGGTTATTCCGAAATATGTTCATGGTGCATAATGTAATTTTCTAAAGAATTTTAAACCAAAATCTGTTATCGTGTTGTTGAAGTTATATAATAAGGTTTTGGGGAGTTTTTCTATTCGTGTTAGAGTGGAACTGTGTTGTAAAACACCTTGTTATGTGGGATCTCTTTTTAATTTTGAACGTTTCTAATTTGCTGTTCTATGCTATTATTTGCTGCTCTATTAGAAAACCGCGTTAACAACATATTTAGACGTAACTATATATTGTTTTAGATACCAGTGCAAAAGGAATTAGAATTAGAATTCAACAACATGTTTGTCTTAAGGCTAACGATTCCAGGCAAGAAATGCTTAAATGATGTTGCCGAACCGTTTTTGTTTTACAGAACTTTCTACGCACGTTAACTAATGTAAAGATAATGTGTATTTTTTCCTAACCATACGTGCTGTATTACACAGTGTACAGTGACACTCAGTGACCTTACGCTTTGACCATCGCTAATTGTATGAAAAACATCTATTTATTGTAAACCAACTATTGTAGATTAATAGAAATATTCCCTGAAGTTTTAACAACAATTGCAATTGATACTGTAGTTTTATTATATTTGAATCAATAATTCAATGCATGAAGATAAACATACAAACATTGATTTAAATCTAATTATATTAAACTGGAATTTAATCGAAGTAACAAGTATAATGTAGCATTTCTTTATTAATTTAGTCATAAATACTTTACTTAAACTGTTTGAGCATCTCATCTTTTTGAAAAATAAGCCACGAACTTGTAGTACTTAATACTCAGTACACATATAGTTCTCTGAGTTCCATGTGCGTGGGAAATTTAGATTCCAAGTTGTTTTCCTATTTGAATCATGTCATTTCGTAGTTCAACCAGAAGTTGCTTGCCTTTTCGCGTATTTCGAAAGAATCGTTCCAATAAAATCAGGCTTAGAAACTTTGAAAATTTTAATGCACATTTCCAGTTTTAGACTCCAGTTATATATTATATTCATAATATCTGTGCAAAAGCTTTGAATTTGTTACAAAGCCGAAATAACGGAAACTCGTATTTAAATCGTTAGAAGCTTTTTTGTTAGTTTATGCCAACAACATAACTCAGGAAAGCGCTTAGAAAATCTGATCGACTGTTTGTAGGGAACTTATAACGCCTATCTTGACCTCCCAATGATTAGACATTAACTCACTTTTTTATCTCATGTTTCTCATGCTCTGAGGAATTGTTCGAGATGATAACGGCATCTCGTTTTTACCATCGCACCGCCCGCCATCGGAGTAGAGTTCATCCATACTACCTGGAGCCTCTGCGGTCATCCACAGTGCGTTTCCAGAGGTCTTATTTGCCACGTACCATCCGGCTATGGAATGAGCTCCCCTCCACGGTGTTTCCCGAGCGCTATGACATGTCCTTCTTCCAACGAGGCTTGTGGAGTGTATTAAGCGGTAGGCAGCGGCTTGGCTCTGCCCCTGGCATTGCTGAAGTCCATGGGTGACGGTAACCGCTCACCATCAGGTAGGCCGTATGGCTCGTCTGCCTAAAAAGGCAATAAAAACAGTTTTAGCCTAAATTTTGGGGTAAGGTCCTTACTAGCAAGAATGGTTTTCTTCTAAATAAGTTTTATAATCCTTCCTTGAATCGGTCCTGTAGTGTAAACAAACTTTTTGTTGTATACAATTCATGCACTAGGTATGTTTTTTTGTAATTACTTAATTTGTTTTTCTCTTCAAACATGGTACAAGAAGTAAGCTTGATTGACAGCTACAATTTGATTGGCACATCAATAATTAATTTTGAAACGGTGATTTAGTGTATGGAGCTCATCTGGAAATAATGGGCGTAAGGTCAATGTGCATATTTCTTTTTGAATTCGAATAAGCCAAATTGTATTTAAGATTTAGGTTTTTAATAAAAGAATATGTGTGAATTTATAAAATACCTATTTTTGTTACCCTCTTCGGTGTAAATTCGACCCTGGATGAGAGAGTAACCACACTGCCGGACGTCTAATCACAGGTCTATCACGATAACCCATTTGCTTAGCAAAGTGATGAAGTGAGTTTTCAATGCCTAGCTCTTAAAGTACATTGGTCAGTGTCAGCCAGTTAGCGAACGAAGGTAGGGTTTTTTAATTAGAAAGTAGGATTTCGATTAGGATTGCCCAATTCTCTTCCTCATTCGCCAATTGTGAAGTCAAGCTACTTGCCTCATCCACCGGTACCTTGGCTTCACTCAGACTACTCTATCCCGCCACTCCTAGCTGCTGCTATTACATTTCTTCATCTTTTCCTTCCCTAATAGTGAGGTTTATTGTATTTCTGAACGAACCGAATGCAATGAAAAAACTAAGAGAACTATCATTAGAAACAACAATTGAAATAATAACTTCATAACAATATTAGATTTTTGATCTATAAACAATAAAATATGAAGCGTCCGTAATTTTGTTGAATAGTATTTATGATAACTTGACAAAATCAAAATATAGTTTTAGAATCTTTTGCAGCCAATTTGTTTTTGCCGGCTAATCTTTGAAGCCGTTGAATAGATTCTGGCGTGACTTCATTAAGGTTAAAATTTGCTTAAAATGTAAGAGGTAATTAAAACGCAAGTCGTTGTTAATTCAAAGCTTATTATTCCGAGAAGATTCGATCCACGGTGATCATTCAGATCGCTTAGTAAATAATAAAAACTAACACAGTTGTTACGAAAATAGCTTTTTTTTCTTAATTTTTTTTCATTGCGTTTACGTTCAAAGTGTTTTAAACTTTCGCGGCTATCTACAGTGTAAATAATATTATTTTACGGGGTCTGAATACGATTTTCACACGTAATGCGTTGCATTTAAGGTCGCTTCCATGAGCAGACTGTCTACTATCTACTGTATGCCATTCTATCCATTCCTAAAATATAAAAACTTATTACACGCAAAAATCGTGATAAAAATTAAACCTGAACGAACACTTTCGTTCGAACTCAGTCCATTGCTTTTCTCGCCAGATCTACTCCGTGGTTCACGATTTCGATTCGGGGGTAGATTCAGCGAAGCACTGCTTTTAGGCACTGCTGCTAGGGCAGATTTTACCATATTGTTTCAGATTAAGCCGTGAGCCAAGGTACAGCCAGAATAGCCCCTCAAGGCTACTGGCAGATAGGTAGGCAAAAAAAGGCCAACCGAAGCCTCCATAAGTTGAGTGTGTTGTTTGTTAATTAAAATTTATGCCACAGAATAATTACAGATAACAAATTCTGTTCGGTTTGTCACTAAGACCTATTTAATCACAGTATATTTATGATGTGAAAAGCATCTTCATAAAAAGGTTCTTTTTAAAAATATTTTTAAACTATTTGGAAACAGTTTTTTTTGTACTACATTAGACGAATATAAGCCTTGAATTAGATTACTGGAATAGTAGGAAATCATTTGTTCGACGAAATAGAGATTGATTCAGTATCAATTTTAAAGCAGTAAGAAATTACCTAGTTACTGATCTACGGAGATAGGTATCACGGACTGACACCCCAGGATAGCCATTGAGCCATTGCGACCTCAATTGCGGTGCAAAGCGAGTCAGCAACAAGTCAATATTTTCATGTGCGTTAACAGATTTTGCGATCTACATTTTTTAAATTATCGTACTCATAATGATTCTTGTATTGAATCCTAATTAACAAGTTTTAGAATAAAATTACATTGTTATTTATTTATTTATATTAATAAAATAATTGTGATTTACAACGAGACGAATTGGACGAAATTATAAGAGCTTCGTTTTTTGTCTTCATATCATATTTTACTTATTTAATTCATAAAAAAAGAAGCTAAGTAACATAATAATATGTTCCAGCGCCGGTGTGCCCAGAGAAATGTTAGAAATCGTAGGGTAAATTTAATTAGACTGAATTTTTGTTGACAAAAAGAGACTCAGTCTTGAAATAAAGGTTTTCGAATAATTGAATAATGAGCATTATTATATTTTTATCAAAGGATTAAAGAGATCATATCGAATACTTTGCTTCCATTTAACGTTCAACAGAATATTTTTGGTGCATCATCAACGCAAGAAGTTACTATGTGAAATATTATATCGGCCGTCTGGTGTAGTGGTAAGTGACATGGTCACTACACAAGGGGGTCGCGGGTTCGAATCCCGCCAAGGGAAGATATTTGTATGATAAATATAGATGTATTTTCCAGGGTTATGGATGTCTATTAAATATATGTATGTGTATAATAAAAATCTTAAATTTATTTCCGTTATCTGGTACCTGTAACACAAGTTCTTTACGAACTTATCACGGGACCAGTTAACGTGGCGTGATTGTAAGTAAAAAAAAAAAAAAAATTTAAATTCACTCAATGCACGTTACCTGAGGTAGCTGTGGAATATACCTATATCAGATTGTGCACAACTCAGTAATTGAAAACTTTTTGAATAAGAAACAGAAAAACTTGTTGTACCATTAATTCTGCAATAGTCTTATTATAAACAGTTAAAGTATTAAATGAATATTTTATTATAATATTGAAAAATTTCGTAATTTTAATATGAAAAATTTCGATTTAAGCGGAGAAAAAAACTTAAAACTCTATTTGGTTTGATGTATAACTTTTTTCATATAAAACTAAGCTGTACTTCTAAGTTGTTAATATTACTAAATATTCTTATTTTAAGGATCCAATGAAGGTTAATCCAAACTTTCCAAATCGTCTATCATCTAGGTAGATAAGGTTTCATTGTTGTTAATCGCCGAGGGATTTATACCCTTGTAACGTTTTCCCATTAAAAACGAAATGAGACAGTTCGAGATAATGCTAGGATGAATTCGCAATCGAAGCCTAATGGTAACATTTTAACATTAAAAACGAAACAAATATTTTAAAGAAAAAGCACTCACCTCTACCATTGTTTTAAATAAATAATTAATGAAAACTGGCAAAAGCACTGAAACTCATTCACAGATAAAAATAATTCTACGAAGTTTCGCTATCATGCGTACCGCGAATGTTGACGTTACGTGACGACCAGCCTTCTCGAGTACATTCAAGGAACTGGCAAGCTCTCCGCGGAAAACTACCGGAGACTTCCCTTCGCACGACTATCTATTGGTCTCGAAGCTTACAGTTTTCGGGCTAAAAGCTCATCTTAAATTTTCACCCAAATAATCTTTAGTATATTATTTTGTGTAAAATGAGATGTCACTTTCAAAATAACAAGATTAAAATACAAAAGTCTGGAGCGGATGAAGTATCACCATGTTTTATCGTGATTTTAACTAAATATTAATTTACATGAATATATAATCTTTACGAAAAATAAGTTTCTTTGCAGTTTTCCATTAGTTTGAAGTTCAGTTAAAAGGTTTTCGTGGTATTCAAGTAATATTTTGATTTTATGTTATGTATATATACATATATCCATAATCCAGCGGATTAAGATCGGGGCTAGACGACGGCCAGTCTTCAGCTCTGATGAAGTCCGAAACGTTCGTTTCCAACCAAGACTGCGTAGACCGAGCTTTATGGCGCCGAGTCTTGCTGGAAGGACCATTCTTGATTATTGACCATGGTGTTGTTGTGGCGCCAGGTCATAAAGATGGCCAGGTTATGCTTTATGGTCAGTTTTAGAGAGTACGGCTTGCTCTAAACGCCATGATAATTTGGAGTCCCTAAAAGAATTCGTAGGATTGGCAGTGAAAATTTTTCCCATGGAAAGAGTGCGTGCTTCTATTGATATCTGGCCTCAACGTTTAAAGGACTGTATTGCAGCCAATGGAGACCATTTCGAATAAGCTTTTTATACTTGAAATTGTTTTATATTTATGTATTCAACTAACACACTGTAAAAGTAATAAATGTTATTTGCCATAAAGTTTTTTTTGTTTTCCTTTGTAACAGTATTTATGGCCAGACTAAGTATTTTTTTTTTTTTTTTTTTTTTATTGCCTTTGTAGGCAGACGGGCATACGGCCCACCTGATGGTGAGTGGTTACCGTCGCCCATGGACTTCAGCAATGCCAGGGGCAGAGCCAAGCCGCTGCCTACCGCTATTTTATGGCCAGGCAAACGAGCATACGGCCCACCTGATATTGAGTGGTTACCGTCGTCCATGCACTTCAACACTGCTAGGGGCAGAGCCAAGTTGCTGCCTACAAAATTATATTAAATTCATTATATTAAAAAATTACAGTATTAGTTTTTGTTGACTCTATCGATCGGATATTGTTTTATTCGGATTTTGTTGTTAGATATATTGTTTTCATTGTAATCAATCAATCAATTAACGTCGACATCGTCGAATAAGCACGCAATGTGGTGGAGAGACTGTAAGCGAAGGACCATCCTTAATAGGATAGGTTATCAATGATCAATGTTAAGTGATCATCTAGGTACGCAGACTAGATGGTCTGTAAGTTCTTCGAAATTCGGGGTTTGCGGTTTCCCTCATTTTTTTAATATAGTGCGACGTTATTAATGCATTCACATTGGCCTGATGAAATTGTTGGTTACTTAGATCCGACAAGTCCGACGATTTGAACGAAAATTAATTGTTTAGCGGCAGACGGGCAAAAAATAAAATTTTTGTTTTTTTTTTATAATAAGCTTAGTCGCGTAACACTCTTAACAAAGACTTTTTTACAACTTCACACGAAGCGATTTTGTTTATCAAAAAATTTTAATTTTTATAATGTGATGAATTTAATTTAATGAAACAGAATTTTAATTGAAGCTTGATGCTATATATTTAAATGCTACAAATAAATAGTGCTACGATTATATTTTTTTCCAAAGATGACATATTTGTCTACTTACATGTCATTGTCTACCCCTCGACTGCAGTACTTCAGCGTAGGGATATTGAGTTACACTCAGGTTATTAGGACTATTTCATTAACAGTTTTACTCCTCCCTTTTTTTTTTAACGCTGGGGAATCCATTTACGGATACCTGGTCGAGAGGGGTAATAGACCGGTTTATGTCGGACTCCGGCGCCTCCAGAGAAGAAGAGGGAGAAGAGGAAGACCAAAGTCCTCCTCTTCTTCCAATTCCTACCGGGAGACTACGCCTTGAGAAAGGCGCGCGAGGTGCTGAGCGGCGTTTACCACGCAGGGCCCGCCCCGCAAAATCGACTACCGACTAAACCTCATTGAGCTCCACCACTCCGACTCCACGAAACCTACGGTACCGCACAATGCGCGCCGCAGGCTCGCCGTCGCCGGTACCCGTCCTGACAATAGGACGGGATCCAATCCCTGGGAAGATCCCGTAGGACGTCGTCTCGGGAGACACCGTGAGTGGCGCATAGGAGCCACCTTGCGCCGCCTCACCACGGAACCGACAGCAGAGCACCGGGCGCCCCCGCACCCAGTACCCAACAGTCCCTACGGGAGATTAACGGAGTATTACTCCTCCCTATCCCACCGATAAACTGCTGTCGCAGTCAAGTTAAGCTGTCACGGGAGCACGTATATCGTGCGCTATAGGCGCTTTGGACACATTTATGCATCCCAGCAAGCTACGCGTGTTTTGGTGAACCCAACAAAGCCACGAATCTATGATACCCCGCTGGGTCATAAACAACTGCTGTGATGGAACGCGATACACCAATGACCGGGAACCATCTTCTCTATTAAAGTTAGTTATTTACTTATTTATTTCCTATTTATTTATTTCTCGCTCAACACACATAGAATTAGTCTGTTTTTTTTAGCGACTGATTAGATTTTGCAAGTGTGTAACAAAATCGTTGAAATAATTGTCCGGAGCATGTTAACAAACTGCAGACTTGAGTACCCGGCTATTCTTGACGACCTTAATATGCTTCTTAACTCTAACCGATATGCATATGCCTCTTAGTTTATCCTAGTTTGTAGATACCAAGATCCTGCAAAAGTATGATACACTTGACAGTTCTAAAGGTCTGGCTCAATTTCTTGTGTGGTCTACAAATTTTATAGATTCATCATACTCAAATATGCTAACGTTGTCTCTCACTTCCTTGATATTTGACAGAAACACTGGGGCTCGTTCCACGGAAATTGGCTTGGTCTGAGTCGAAGACGACGGGGGAACTTCCGATTGTTCTCGCTTACCCAGTGCTGCACATGGTGAAACTCATCCCGCGTGTGTTGATTATCATAAATGCCTTGAACTATCTGCAGCAAAGATTAAGCAACGCCAGACACATTGACCTGGATGTTGATAGGATTTAAGTATTAGCTGTTATTTAAGTATTGCAGCCTTCATATCTATCTCTAATAAAGACCTTTGGATCAAATGTGACCAAAATCCCATTGCCCAAGACATTGCTCATCGGAAATGGCGTTGGATAGGACACATTCTACGGCGCAGCGGAGTCAACGCAGCATCAATCGCGTTTGAGTGGCAACCGCTTGGCAGGAGAAGACCTGGTCGCCCTGTACACACTTGGCGACGCACCGTGGAGAGTGAGATGAGGACTGCCAACGTGACCTGGAGTGATGTCAAGGAGCAAGCGCAAGACAGGGTAAAGTGGAGACAACTTGTGAGGGCCCTATGTACCAGCGGGGTACCCTAGGAGTACAACAACAACAACAACAACAGC
This sequence comes from Bombyx mandarina, assembly GCF_003987935.1. The sequence goes on along the minus strand of NW_021011526.1, from coordinate 361,184 downwards.
CTTCATAGTATCTGTCATCTATATAAAGGGATCAACCGAAACACAAAGATCAATTTCATGCGCACCTTGATCTATTTCATTTACGTCAGAGAGATCTGGACGCCTAAAGCCCTAATACTATCTTTTTTTTTTTTTTTATGATTGAAGGATTACTGGTGGCCCGGAGGCCTTTCCAGTTTCACCAGGACAGGTGGGCGAGCAAAGGCTCAGCCAGGAGGGATGGGATTTGCTAACAGCTACCCGAGCGCCTCCGAAGGAGACCTAACAACTCAAGAGTAGCTGCTTCGCGAATGAATCTACTACCGGATCGGAATCGCGACCCGCTGAGAAGATCCGGCGAGAAACTTAGCGAGCTGATTCATGGGTTAGGTTGCACGGCGAACTCTTTGTCGAGTTCGACGAGTACGGTTACCGAGGTCCCTAAGCCTGCTCCTAGAGCTGAAGGCGTCTAGTGCAAAGGTTATTGGATCTGATGGATCCGTAAGGACGTGTCTAGGGCGTCGACGGTGACTGGCTCCTGCATGATCAGGATTCGGGGAGTAGTCGGCGGCGGCTACGATAAGGCGATTATCATGACGCATAGCCTTATCGAAGTACCGTTCCGACGCTGACTTCATGTATTTCTGTATAGATTCGAGGCCCAGGTCGTCGTGTAGGTCAACGTTCCTCACGAACCACGGAGCTCCGACGGCTAACCTGCAAAAGCGGGATTGTAGGGATTGGAGGGTGTCTATGTGTGTGCGGGCCGCGTGAGCGAACACCACACTCGCGTAAGTCATGACGGGCCTTATGCAAGTTTTGTAAAGTGTCACCTTGTTCCGAAGGGACATTTTACTCCGCTTACAGATCATGGGGTAGAGTCTACCGAGAATAAACGCGGCACGGTCACGGACTGATTTTATATGCGGGCGGAATGTCATCGATGCATCCAGGGTAACGCCCAGGTACTTGACCTTCCTGGCCCAGGGTATGGGTTGTCTAAAGAGAGTAATCGGGGGTGTGAGATTCCTCCTCCTAATCCGGGAGGAAATCCGTGTGGAGCTTCCCCTCTGAAATAGCACCGCAGTACTTTTCGCTGGGTTGATGTCTATGCGCCATTTTCGGAACCACTGTCCTAGGGCTAGGGCTGCGCTCTGAAGCTTCTTCGCGATTAGGGACTTATTTCTACTAGAATAGTAAACAGTCGTGTCGTCGGCGAATAAAGCTAAATGGGTCGGCGGCGACCGGGGAATATCGTTGACGAATAAGCTAAATAGGAGGGGTGAGAGGACAGAGCCTTGCGGGACTCCAGCTGTGAGAGGTCGTGGGGAGGAGCGGGTTCCCTCGACTCGATATCGAAAAGAGCGGTTCGACAAGAAGTCCCGTATGATGAGCACGAGACTATCCGGCACGCCCATGTTGAATAGTTTGAAAATCAAACCATTGTGCCAGACTTTGTCGAACGCTTTTGCGACGTCGAAGAAGAGAGCTCCCGTGTATAACGGTTTTGGTCGATTAAGCCCCACAAGAATGTGCTCCGTGAGGCGGTGCACCTGTTGAACGCATGAGTGATTTGTACGGAATCCGAATTGTTCATCGATGAGAATGCCCTTGGATGAGACGAAGTCTCTGAGGCGTTTGTAGAGCAGACGCTCATACAGTTTGCCTAGAGACATGAGGAGGCTAATCGGGCGGTAGCTCGTCGGATGATTTTTTGGTTTACCGGGTTTATGTATGCCGATAACGTCCGCTTCTTTCCACACCGCGGGAAAGATACAGTTCGCCATAGCGGCATTGAAAATAGATGCCAACATCACGATGAGTTGGACGGGTAGAAGTTTAATAACGCGGTTGGATATACCGTCGGAACCGGGAGCCTTGCGAGGACGTAGGTCTTTGATCAAGTCTTTAACTTCCATCGGGGTGACGGGTGGTAACGCATCCGAGGGTGGCAAGGAGGCTCTGCGTTCTACCTCACTGTCTACTAATTCTACATGAACAGGGTCCACGGATTGAGTGCTGGGCGTGCACTGGGTTTGCAATGTATCGGCCAGCAGCTCTGCTTTTTCGTCATCATCGAACGCCGCGAGTCGGCCTGAGGGGCCTACGAGGGGGGGCATAGTTACTACCGTATCCGATTTGAGAGTACGAGCTAAGCGGTAGTAAGACCTTTGGGAGGGCGCGAGTCCTTCTAAGAAATCAGACCATCTGGCATCTCGGACTTCGGCGATGCGAGACTTTACGTCGCGTTGTAGGGCACGCATTCGAATACGATTTTCCGCGGTAGGATACCTGTCGTAGGCGCGTATCGAGGCGTTCTTAGCTCTAAGGAGTTCCCTAATATCGTCGGACAATTTGAAGCGGTGAAGGAAGTCCTCCGCTACAACTTGTTTCGATGACCTATCTAATGTCGAGGTGATGTGTGACGTTAAGATGTCTATGGCTTCAGCGGTATCCTGAGGAGACGGGATAGAGTCCGGGTTAAACGGGAGCGATGGTGGATCAGATTCAGCCAGGCTGATGCCCAGCGTGTGCCAATCCACCACAGTCCTCGTGACGGGAACGGAATCGGGAGCGCGACCGAGCTTCATAACGACGGGACGGTGGTCTGAATCTAACTCTGAAACTACTTCGATCGAGTGTAAGCGCAGAGTTACGTTTTTTAATAACGCTATGTCGAGTATATCCGGGCGATGCGCGATATTTAGCGGGTAGTGAGTCGGGGTTAGCGGAGCGACGATATCGAAGGCGAGATCATCGACTAACGCGTCAAGCCGCCTGCCATTCGGGGTTGTGGTGTGTGAGTTCCACCTGATGTGTTTACAATTTAGGTCGCCCGCCAGAATGACAGAGCTCCCCATACCGAGCAGCGCCTCGATATCACTGCTTAGAACGATCTTATCCGGTGGAAGATAAACGGACGCGATAACGATCGGCGCGTGTCCCGTCAGTGAGATTCGGCACACTGATGCTTCGATATTAGCGAGCGCGGGAGGATCGAGCGGGACGCAATGCAGGGCTCTTCTATAGTAAATGACGGTACCACCACCACGGGCAGAGAGCCTGTCGTTCCTGACCATGTTATAGTTCGCGATTTTAGGGTCACGGCGCGCGGGCTTAAGTAGGGTCTCCTGCACTAAAAAGATATCAATTTGATGGTCACGCAAAAAGTCAGAAACCTGATCACGTTGATTTGCGAGACCGTAAGCGTTAAAAAATCCTATCGTTACGGATAGGGGCTTTATTCTACTTATATACGCCATTGATTACCGGCGGAGTGAGGGGAGGACGTACGTATTTAATGACGCGTATACGTCGGCGTATTCTTGCACAACGGCGATAAAGTGTTGTGCAGTGGAGGCAGCGCGAATGGCGTCGCCCAAAGCGTTAACGCGCTCAAAGTTGATCGACTGAAAGAAGTCGATCGCTAAAGCGAGATTGTCGGACGCGGTCGGAGGGCAAGTCGCGGGAGAGGGACGAGTCGCGGGGGCGGGACGAATCGCGGAGGAGGGAGTTGTAGCCGTGTTCATGTACGGCAGCGGTTTCGCCCAGGCCGAGACACTGGGCACCGGCGCCGGAACGAACGCTGGCTTAGCCTGCGACACAGAGGGTGCCGAGGCTTTGATGTCTGGGCCGGAAGCTCGGAGGCGGTTTTGGCGGGCGACGCGGCGATTTATTTTCGGGGCTCGGGGGCATCCGCGGTAATTTGCGGGGTGACCCTGTGTTCGACACAGGACGCAGCTAGGCGGTTCCGTCGCAGTTTTTTGATCGCGAGTGCATAGGGCCGTGGCGTGATCGCCTAAGCACTTGACGCATCGGGGGCGCGCGTGACAGTTACGGGAAGAATGCCCGTATAATTATGGCACTGGCTAGGTGTGCCTTTCTTGTGTGGGGTTTCGACGGCGATTCCGGAAAGACTACAGACCGTTCGGATGTTAAATATTTGCTTACCCTCGGGGGTAGGCTGGAGGGCGACGAGAACCATATTATATGGCTCCCTTCCGCGGCCTGTGTGCATGCGGTGTACGGAGTTAACCGGTAGGCCTTGTTCGAGAAGGTCGGCCTTGACGAGCTCGGCATCCAACTCTTCCTAATACTATCTAAGATAGACGCATTCAAAGTAAAGTGTCGACGCAAAATGTTGGAAATTTGAATATGGGTGCGTCTCATCAGTACGTCTATCGTGAAATACACTCGGCTCTCATTGTTTACATATATATGGTACACACACTCCACCATACTTTGGAAAAGAGCCCAGAGAGACTGTAATGACTTGGTTAAAGCTAAAAGCTCCTTGTTTTTGAGGCACATAAAAGGTAAGAGGAGTCGAGGAAAATCCACAAACAAGTCAACTGACGTTATCAAGAAGACTACTTACTAAGGCTAATGTATCTACTGCCATGACTAGTCAGAAAGCCGTTCATGCCGATGGCAACAACCAGTCGCTAAGAATCGTCTTCTAAGAATTCTCACTTCGTCTTCCTCAAAGCCAGATTTGAAGTGTCCTGTATGGTAGGTAGCGGCATAGTATAACTAATGTCTGTATGCGATAGTAACTACCTAGCCCCAGGTGTACAGTAAGTTCGTCTGCCTTTGGTAGCCATAAAATGTAATTGTATTTAAACAAAAAACACGTTTTCTTTTTGAAATTAAAAGTTATTTGCAAAACATAAATCACATCTAAATTTTATTTATTCTTTGATAATCTCAAGAGCTCCTAACGTATTTGCTTAGTTTCAGTTTCTCGATGCCCTTAATTTTTTCGGCAGCATCTAGACATTCAAGGCTACATAGTTAATCACACAAATTATATTCAATCAATTTGCTACACTCATTCGATTAATAAAGAAACATATAGTAATTTTCTTCCAAGAGGGCGAAGCTGGCCTTACCATATGCGCAGTAATCTACCTAGAAGCTAAATTAAGGATCTATTATTTCATCATTATCATTAAATTTGTTGTTAAATATTATATAGCTATAATATGTAGAATTCAAGAAGATTAAATCTAATTGATCCACCTGGGCTATTCTCACTGATGTACCGATGCTATTAGATCTGACGCTAGTTGCAGCCACCCTAACTCTTCGTTACACTACAGCAGCCTGCGTAGTTTCTCCTAAGATCTTTTCGGCAAGTTGTTATTTCGATCTGGCAGTAGAAATACTGTGGAAGCATCTACCCTTGTGCTGTGAGACTTTTCGGAGGTCCTCGGGAGTTTTTTAGCAAATTTCGCTCCTCCTGGTTTAATCGATGCTCGGCCACTGATCCTCGTGAAGCTAGAAAGGCTTCAAAACAAGGCGCTATCTTTTAAACAAAACAAAAATCGGTCCGTTGCCTAATTATAATGAACAATAAAAGATTTTCAATTGAAGATCTCAATTGCTATGGTGCATCAGATGTACTTATCCTTTAATTGTGATCACGTGACGGTTGAAATAGGCCGCGAAGTAACCATGCAATACCCAGCAGAATCTTTCAAATGAAAATAGTCAGTACTTTCTGTGTTAGAAATAATAACTACGTGGATGTATGTATTATGGCCATCACTGACGATTTACCCGTGGACAAAACAAAAAATGCACAAAACATTATAATTTTCTGACCTTGTTTTTTATTTCTAATTATTAACTGGTTAGGTACTGTTTCATAAAAAGTTGAAGCAAAAAGTGAAGCTGTGAACTTTTATACTCGCTAAAACAGAGACGGTATATAAATGGAAATATGCCACAGGGCAGCAATCTTTCGTCTATTTTATTTTTTCTGTGGATGGATAGAGCGAGCTCATTTTTAATTTGGTATTCAATGATTAGCAACGCCCATAGACACCAACGCTGGGTGCGGGCACTGGTCTTTCCCATATTCCTCTACGGAGCAGAGACATGGTGCATGAAAAGCTGCGATATCAAAAAGATCGATGCCTTTGAAATGTGGGAGTGGCGGAGGATGCTACGAATACCGTGGACTGCCATGAGAGCTAAGGAGTCCATTCTAATGGAGCTAAACTTCCGAAATAGGCTCTCTGCCGGGAACGTCTTAGGAGCTTCTTCGGACACGTCATGTGGTCTCCCAGACATGAATTAGAGAAGCTCATAATTTCGGGTCGCGTAGGGGGCAAGCGCGCCGTGGGCAGAACACCAGCCAGATGGTCAGATCTGGTAAAGGAAGCGGTTGGTGGTAGTCTATACCATGCGGCCCATGCCACCCATGATCGAACACTGAGGAGGAAAATCAAATGAGGTTGCGATCCTCAGCAGTGAGGGAACGATGAAGAACAAGAATATAGACATCAACTCCCATTAATTTACTTAGATATATGGTGGTCTGATATTTCTACTGCTGACTATAAACATCAATAAGCTGTTCAACGTTCTTATGAGGAGACTTTGGAAAACTAAAAACTGAACTATCATAATATAAACTTTTTGACACCGCGTAACGAATTACTATTGGAACGAGGAAGCTTTTGAAAAATATTGACAAGTGTTAATTAAATGTTATTCATCGTGTTAACAAAAATTATATATGACAATATGCTGTTCGCTTCATAAATTTCAAAAATTTCGCATTCAAGAAGCGTTTCCAAATTTTTATAAATTTTTTTTTATTGTCCTTCTAGCCAGACGAGTATACAGCCCACTTGATGGTGAGTGGTTACCATTGCCCATGGACTTCAGCAATACCAGGGGCAGAGCCAAGCCGCTGCCTACCAAATACGATATTTTAACAATGCAAGTACAGGTTTGTATCTAAAAGTAACCCTCTTCTTCTTCTTCTTCTTTCATACATCTTCGACTTTTTTGTGGAATAAAATTAGGCTCCGAACTTCATAAATATAAATACAATGTACCCTTCAGGATACACTGGTTAAATTCATTCATATTTGTTAGCAAAAATGTGAATTTTCATAATCATATCAGATATGTAGAACCAACATATACGTAGCATATACGCATGCTGAAGATCCCTTCAGATCCTAAATGAAGATCCTTCAGAGCCCGACAGACTGTTTAATTGCTTTTGAAGAAATAACAAAACTACGTAGCTTTGTGAAATAAATATACTACAAAGGTGTAATTAAAGTGTCGATATCATTGATGTTGGCAAATTGAGGATAAGTATTTACCCGGTTTGTAGAAAAAAAAAATATTTAGATGAATTAAATTGAGTTCAGGAATTCGTGCGCGGCACGAGCTAGTCACGGGGCGTAGAAGTTGCTCATTCCGATAGAGGCACCCGTCACGTGCGGACGTGCTCATTGTCCACTCGATCGCCCGGTCTTTGTTCGCCCGGCTTTTGTTAGCCCGGCCATTGTTCGCGCGGCCTGTGTTCGTGATACATCTGCCGACCAAGTGTGTTTCCTGGAAGCTTTTATTTATTTTGTTTTAGTTATTTTTGTGTTCGTGGAACATTTGCCGACAAAGTGTTTTCCTGCAAGTATTTATTTGTTTTGTTTCTTTTTGTAATTTCTGTTTTGTTGAGCTTTTTCTTTGTCCTGTAGTAATCGCGCCGCATTGCCACCTGTGTTCAATAGAACCGCTCAGGTCCGAGAAGTTGGGGCCTCGCCGCAAGGCGAGNGTTTTTACCATCGCACCGCCCGCCACCGGAGTAGAGTTCATCCATACTACCTGGAGCCACTGCGATCATCCACAGTGCGTTTCCAGAGATCTTTTTTGCCACGTACCATCCGGCTATGGAATGAGCTCCCCTCCACGGTGTTTCCCGAGCGCTATGACATGTCCTTCTTCAAACGAGGCTTGTGGAGAGTATTAAGCGGTAGGCAGCGGATTGGCTCTGCCCCTGGCATTGCTGAAGTCCATGGGCGACGGTAACCACTCACCATCAGGTGGGCCGTATGCCCGTCTGCCTACAAAGGCAATAAAAAAAAAAAAAAAAAACGTGGCTTTGTTAAATAAATATAGTACAAAGGTGTAATTAAAGTGTCGATATCATTGATGTTGGCAAATTGAGGATAAGTATTTATCCTGTGTGTAGAGAAAAAAAATCATTTATTTAGATTAATTAAATTGAGTTCAGGAATTCGTGCGCGGGCACGAGCTAGTCAAGAGCCGTAGAAGTTGCTAACAGCTTTGCGAGTAAAAAATATTGTTGCTAATTTTGCTATTATATTAATATCTTTGCTCCGATTAAAACAGCAGGAGCTATGTTTTAATTAATTCCTCTTATATTTATATCACTAGCATTTTCGTGACATGACAAATTTAGTGACAGCTTGTAACTTTTTAGTAAGTTTAACTGATTTGTTTTAAGTTTGAATTCGATTTTCTGTTTTGTTAACCTATTTCACTATAATGTATTAGTTTTGTAATATTCCTTTAGGAACTAAACAGTACTTTAGTACTGAAGTTTTATTGCAATAAAAGTATTGTAACTGTGTACTTGTATCAAGCGATGGATGGGAAATTATTGGTGTACGACACCGGCAGGCATCAATGTTTTCAAAGGAAAAGTATACTAATGAATATAATTGAAACAAATATAAAAATATCAAGTGTTCACTAATAACTCCTGCGATGAAGGAATAACATTATGTAATATAAATCAAGCGCGGAAAGTTAGAATTTGCGTAATTATTGGCGGTAAGACGTATTTCAAGCCCGTGGGTTGGTACAACCATTCTGCCTATTGGTGATGTAAAGCAATAATGCGTTTCGAATTGAAGGGGAAGACAGCGGTTATAAAATTCACTTGAGACTTGAACTCATGTCTCAAGATGGGTGGCGGAATTCACCGTGTAGTGTTTATGGTGTCCGCATTTCGAATTCTTTGTCGTAATCGAGGAGTTCAACGGGGATTGTGACCGGTGCCGGAAGAGTCTAAAAGTGAGTCGAGAGCGGATCGGGGGATATGACATATTTTCCCCCTACCTATATGCTGGTAGCCTAAAGGGCTATTCCAGCTATGTGTGGACGGGTAGGCGAGCTCACGGGCTCAAGTTGAGAGAATTTGCCAACACTAGTCCTAGCAAGTTTTTTACTGATGGCAGACCGTCTTGTCAGTCCGCATGGGTAGGTACCACCACCCTGCCTGTTTCTGCCGTGAAGCAGTAATGCGTTTCGGTTTGTGGGGTCGGGCAGCCGTTGTAATGTAATAACAGTGACCTTAAAACTTATGTCTCAAGGTAGGTGGCGGCATTTACGTTGTAGATGTCTATGGGTTCCGGTAACCAAAGCAATAAAATAAAAGGGCAGTGCTTCACAGAATCACCGTGACGACCCGCTGAGAAGATCGGACGAGAAACTTAGCGTGTTGAATCCGTCAAGACATATTTGGGCGACAGCGGTTTTGATTTGTCCCGTCGCCGGGTTAGATAATTATGTAAGCCACGATAAGAGGGCTATCAGTTCGGTCGCTTTATAAAAGTAACGTTATTTAAGATAATTACGTATCGGTTATAATAATAATAATAATGTTTTTATTGCAAGTAACCATGACTGATATAAATTGTTAATAAGACTTAGACCTATGTTAGTAGTTATATTTACATCACAATGAATTACTGTCGTAACCTCCCATGGGAGATGGCACCACAGCGACCCATGTATACACAGTCCAGCCTTCTTGCGATCATGCTCAGGATACTGTTGGAGCTGGCCCTCATTCTGCTTACCAGAGATGCACACCTCTTATAGATTAGGCCGTCGTGAAAATCAACATTCCTCATTACTGTACTTGCAAAGGTCATGATGGAACGTATGCAAGTTTTATAGAGTGTCACCTTGTTATGAAAGGACAATTTAATTCGCTTGCAAATCATTAGGTAGAGTCGACCAAGTAGGCACGGGGTTCGGTCGCGGAGAGTCCTAATATGGGGACGAAATGTCATCCCTTTGTCGAGGTGATACCTACGTTGCCGAAGTAGACACGATATGGACTGGGCAAAGATTTTGACGTGGATGGAGTTATCGGCGAAGAGGGCTTGCTGGGTCGCCGGCGAACGGATATGTTGTTAATTTATAAGTTGAAAAGTAGCGGGGAGAGAGTGGAGCCTTGTGGAACTCCGGCCGAGATTTGCCGCGGGAAAGAGCGGATTCCCTTCACTCGATACCGAAACGAACGGTTCAACAAGAAGTCTGTTATGATGAGCACGAGACAGTCTGGCAGCCTTTGTTGTACAGGTTGTAAATTAAACCGTCGTGCTAGACTTTGTTGAATGCCTTTGCGATATCGAAGAAAGGGTCTCCCGTGGGGCCGGGTCTAGGTCTGTTTAGTCTTACTAAGATCTGCTCCATAAGGCGGTGCATTTTGTTGGATGCACGAGTGTTTGGCGCGGAACTCAAACTGTTCGTTTATGTGGATGCCTTTTGAGGTGATAAAGTCCTATATGTGTTTACGAATCAGACGTTCCTGTGATTTGCCTATCGCTGGGAATAGGTAAACCGGACGGTGATCGTCTTGGGAGAGTCTAAAAAACGCAGTATCCAAAAACTTTGTGTTAACATANGGCGGTGCATTTTGTTGGATGCACGAGTGTTTGGCGCGGAACTCAAACTGTTCGTTTATGTGGATGCCTTTTGAGGTGATAAAGTCCTATATGTGTTTACGAATCAGACGTTCCTGTGATTTGCCTATCGCTGGGAATAGGTAAACCGGACGGTGATCGTCTTGGGAGAGTCTAAAAAACGCAGTATCCAAAAACTTTGTGTTAACATATATATTTTATTTCATAGGTAGTTTTTAAGTTTGAATGTTTGAATTTTTTTATCATTAATTGTAATTAACAAATTTAGCTGTTAAAAATTTACATTGGTAATTACTCGCTACGTCGAACTTTATGAATTTTTTTGGTAATTACATACAATTTATTTTGAAACATTAACGTATTTTGATAAAATGTTTACATAAATTTTAAAATTAACAATTATCAAACAATAAACTTAACGCTAGTTATTTACTAAAAGTTGGTCGTATTTTTTATAAAAAATTATTAATTTAGATTTAGTCAATCCCTCTTAATATCTAAAAATGCTGGAAAAAGCTAATTACAAATCAACAAATATACGAAATGACAAAATTTAAAATAATCCTCCTTTTCATATCTCTAACTTTGCTGTTGAATCTATCAAATAAGTAATGTTATAATACTTTCAAAACTATTGTACTTTAATTGGTTACTTTGGATTATCAAGTTTGGTTTACAATGATGGTTCAAGTAAGTAGTTTTAGTCAAAATGTTGTTTTGAATTAGTTTCGGGTTCTTCCGATTCGCCTAAAGTGCCATCACCGCTCCTCTTAGCTCGATTTTCAATCATCGACGATGTGGCCGCTTTAACTGCAATATTATTATTATTATTTTTAAAACACTTAGATAACCTTTAACAATTCGGATTATTACTTATTTGAATTAGATAAGTATTATTTTAACTATCGTAACCAGAGGTATAAATAATAAGATATATCTATGATCCATCATGTTAATACATAGTACCATCGCACCATCTGTCACTGGAGCAGAGTTCATTCCTACTACGTGCAACAACTGTTTCCATCTATTGTGAACTTCAGATCATTTTTACACCCAACATTCACCTTTGGAATGAACTTCCGTCCTTCAGGTTCTCTGAGCGCTATTACCTTTATCAACCGATATTTGAAAGGATTCCTTAGCTGTAGGTAGTGGCTCATCAGTGGTAATTGTAACCACTTACCATCTAGTGGGCCATATCGTTGCATGACGGTTATTAGTAATCAAATAAAAACCAAATTAGCAGAACAGGCCTTTCGAAAAAAGTGATAAAAACGTTATTTCAATAGTGCAGGTGTTAATCTATTTCGGTATCGATGAATCGATTCACTGTTGATAAGATTAGGATTGTTTTTTATAGTATTAATGATTTAACAGCAGTAATAGAGTGCAGGTGTTCACTTAAGTCAAATGATTTATACGAGGAAAATACGTGTAAACGGACAAACGTTTTAAGCGAACTTATCTATGTAATATATTTTCAGTTGCCAATTATCGTACCAGGGATTTTTCTTTATGGCGGGGTTTTCACAATTTTTGTTTTATGTTTTTGTGTATGGCAACACTAAATGGGTAGTGAGCTAGTTTACTTACTTATGAAACAAAACAATTATGAAAAAAGGATTTCTTTGATGTTTCATTGTCAAAAGGTTATATATACACTATAGTTTTGTCATGCTATCAGTCATTTCAACTATAGGAGACGAGATGTTAGGCTTAGTAGATGTTGAACTACTCTCAGCAGAGAAAGGTTTTTCATTTTAATGGTCTATTTTTTTCTAACTACCCTCGTCAAATGTTACATCGCTCTTTGCACGGCGGATAAGCGTCTTCTTATCTTCAAGACAGGTTTGAATTTATATTTTACACGCTTCTGATTCCGTCTCTATCGAAACTAGTGAAATAATTGTTGAGATATTGCTTCCGGTTTGATGATCCACCTCCTCTAATCGAACGCTCATTTCTGAGCTTTTGTTGTGATTTGTAGCCATTTATGTCGGTCAGTGGCACAGTGAAGTGTGTCCTTGAGTATCCTGTCCAATTGCTTGGACATTTAATCACTCCATCTTTTCGGTTTGATGATAATGCATTATATTTGGCATGGCTGGAATCGCTATCCAGAATTAGCTCCAGATAAACAAGCTCTTTAGCGGTCGACAGCACATGCACGAAAAATTATCAAAAATTTTGATTATGATAGCTAGTTTTTAGTTAAGTCATGACATTATTACTGCACTAATCAGATTCGGTTATCACTAGGGAACTCCGCAACGGCTAGCAGCGTAGATATGTAAATTTGTACATATTATTGTATGCATTCATTTATGAAAATCCATTTTTAGTCTCAAAATTATTGTTGTGAAAAACTATTGTTATGGTTTTGAAAAATGTATTATTTAACTATGACATTAATTAATACATGGCATAACATTAATTTAAACATTGCGCGTGAACCAGACGTACTAATCCTAGCAGCGTCCATACGTATTCTTTAATATTTATATCTATCCTTTAAATTGAAACAAATCAAGAATTATTCACGTTTGTCTGTAGTAGGTCATGTTGTCAAAAGCGAAAACAATGTAAACAGACTCACGATCATAAGCCCATCCGATTTTAGCGAAGAAATCAATGAAATTCGTGGAAACGTTTATTCTTCCAAGTTCTGAGGTTCTGTAGTCCCACGGAAACACGTGATGGTAGTTGTGCCAGCCTTCTCCGAGTGCTGCAAGGCTCACTACACTGTTTTCTGCTGGTTTTATAAACCTAGTAAACAAAAAAGATTTCATGAAAATATTTACAAACTTAAATACTATTAATAAGCGGCAGTACCATATAACCTAAGTGAAAAGTATATTATTAATATTCATTTTATGAGAACATAAGGTCGAATGATCCCATACGCTCTGAAAACAGTCTAGTCTAGTCTAGATAGTCTAGCCGCTGCTACTAACATACCTTTAACTTAGGTATCCGTTGTAGTAGTCAGTATTGTTAATCGCTTACCGTTTGATGTATCAAAAAATCTACAGCGCCAAAAATTAAAAAATTCGTTTCTTTAGCCCTTCCAAATTATTAGACCGATTGGATTTTCCCGTGTCACAAAATCGATTAAGAGAACCGATGAAAGGGCAGCTACGGAGGTACCACCACCCCGCCTATTTCTGCCGTGAAGCAGTAATGCGTTTCGGCTTGGAGGGTGGAGCAGCCGTTGTAACTATACCGAGACTTTAGAACTTATATCTCAAGGTAGGTGGCGCATTTGCGTTATAAATGTCTATAGGCTCCAGTAACCACTTAACACCAGGTGCGCTGTGAGCTCGCCCACCCACCTAAGCAATAAAAAAAACTCATAACTTTTTTTAATTTTTTTTTATTGCTTAGTTGGGTGGACGAGCTCACGGCCCACCTGGTGTTAAGCGGTTACCGGAGCCCATAGACATCTACAACGTAAATGCCCCCACCCACCTTGAGACATGAGTTCTAAGATCTCACTTTTAACAGTACAACAGCTGCCGCACCCTTCAAGCCGAAACGCATTACTGCTTCACGGTAGCAATATGTAGGGTGGCGGTACCCACCCGTGCAGTCTCACAAGACGTCCTACCACCAATTTATAGGCTGCGGACCAGTTTTACGTAAGCATGGCCGTGCGTTCGTTCGCCGGTTTACGCAATAAAGAAATAATTGGTTAGGGTCTCTGACGGGTGACACGGGGCTTCTGTATAACTTCCGGTTGGAGTCTGTTCTCTTATTAAAAATGTTTGTTTGGCATTCGGGATATTGGTTAACTTGTTTTGTTTGTGTGCAAATTTTTCGGTTTTCATTTTTGTTATACCATACTTAAATGGGTCAAGTGCGTATTTTCTTAGTAAATTTGCAATCACTTCAAATCAAGTGCCACGCACGTTCGTCGACCGCTGTTGGCTGTTAAGATCGCGTGTTTTCTGATTAATAGACGGACATATTACTGTATTTCTTACTGGTGGTAGGACCTCTTGTGAGTCCGCGCGGGTAGGTACCACCACCCTACCTATTTCTGCCGTGAAGCAGTAATGCGATTCGGTTTGAAGGGTGGGGCAGCCGTTGTAACTAATTTTGAGACCTTAGAAATTATATCTCAAGGTGGGTGCCACATTTACGTTGTAGATGTCCATGGGCTCCAGTTAACTCCACTTAACACCAGGTGGGCTGTGAGTTCGTCCACCCATCTAAGCAATAAAAAAAAGGCAAAAAAAAATTAAATCCTCGGACTTGAATTTATTTTGTTGTCTTTACCTGTCATACGGTTTGTTTCCCCATAGATGCGCAAAGCTGTTCACGGAGAAGGCGATATTCAAAGTGGTCGTGAATCGAAGAACAAAACTAATAACGAAACTCGTCACCAGGCTTTCATTCCAAAAGTACCATGGTATCCAGACTGGGATGAGGATATTCAGCAGCAGAAAAAGTGGAATGAAAATTCTGAAATAGTTCAACAGTGAATTGATTAAAACCAATGTAGTTGAGAGGTTAGACCTTACATTATGTATGTTTCAATGTGATCATGTTGTTGTTGTTGTTTTTATTTTATTTTATTGCTTAGATGGGTGGACGAGCTCACAGCCCACCCGATGTTAAGTGGTTACTGGAACCCATAGACATCTACAAGGTAAATGCGCCACCCATCTTGAGATGTAAGTTCTAAGGTTACCGCTTCACGCCAGAAATAGGCAAGGTGGTGGTACCTACCCGTGCGGACTCACAAGAGGTCCTACCACCAGTAAAAATGTTGTTGAAATACCCCAGTAAGAAGTTAAAATGTATTACAAAAGCCGTGGCTTTGGCCAATGATCTTACTTAATAACTGTATAGTACTGATAAATGGAAATTTGCCCGTACCTGAACTGATATACTTAAATCTTTGGAAACTTTATGTTATAAATAATTTTTTAATTTTCATAAAAACTGAAAATTGTTTATTGCTGATTTTTACGAGTTAAGCAAAGTCTTTGAATATTACACTTGATTTTGTTATCAAAGCAGAATATTGAGGAGCATGTGTGTGATTTTATAACCACTCGTATTTGGATATTATTTAGCTAATAGACAATAACGTTATATGTAACTATTGAAAGTACGGAGTAACCGCTTTACTGTGGTATAGCAATATAGTTCGAGTAAAATAAGTTATTAAATAAATTCATGCTTGTGAACTCACTTCTGCTGTATCCTAACAACGGGATCTTCTATTAGATCTAATGAACACTTCCTGAGAGCTACCCTGCGATCTTCAACTGCAGGATGTGGTGTCAAGACGAGCCAGCCCACATGGGCAAACCAGAAACCTCGCCGGACATCGTGGGGGTCTGCCACCGTCTC
Organism: Bombyx mandarina; assembly: GCF_003987935.1. Next base: position 345,357 of record NW_021011526.1, on the reverse strand, counting down.
CGAATATTTATGATGAACACGGTGGTCCAAAGCCCACGTGTAAATATCACGCTGTGGGCAAGTTCATGAGATGTAGTTCGTGGAAATTTAATGAAGATTAATTAAAATTAATAAAATATAAGTCTAAAATGCATTGCAGAAAACATTTAGTTTTAAGTTTTCTTAGGCCAAGTACCATAGGATCGGCATGGTGACCTTAATTAACACATTGGGTAGGTTTTAATTAGATTAACTATCATCTTCACATTTTTTAAAGAGCTCTTATCTCATCATCTATAAATTTAAGTGAAGCAAATATTTGAAGAAAGCCGGTATGTGATCCCAGTCTATTACAGTCTATAACAGTGTCAGTATATGAGGAGATGTTTTTGTTGTCATGACCACCATCAAAGTTCCAAAAAAAATACAGCACGAAAGGTTGTCTCTTTGCACGATTGACATCGCCTATGTGAAAAACTCTTAGTCGAAATCATGTTTTCTGATAAGCCCTGGATTTTATCCTCTACTCTTAAGCTTCTGAAGTCTTCAATAATTATAAATTATTGGTATGTTTTTTTGATACTTGTTATGTTAGATGAGTTACGGGTAATTTTATTGACGAGTTGAATGTGNAATACAGCACGAAAGGTTGTCTCTTTGCACGATTGACATCGCCTATGTGAAAAACTCTTAGTCGAAATCATGTTTTCTGATAAGCCCTGGATTTTATCCTCTACTCTTAAGCTTCTGAAGTCTTCAATAATTATAAATTATTGGTATGTTTTTTTGATACTTGTTATGTTAGATGAGTTACGGGTAATTTTATTGACGAGTTGAATGTGTGTGGGTCAATAGCTTCAATTGACATTGTTGGCGACGTGAAGTCGACAACTGAACAAGGCAAATAAACTAGTTAACAATAATTTTTAATGTACACTAAATTTATAACACAAATTTTATCTTTATTATAAGCCTGGAAAAGGTTGTGCACACTTGATTATATTTCAGACTTTTAGGTATATTTTATATATGTGGTCTGAAAGAAACCACAAGTAATTGTTGGTCATAGTTGTCGTATAATAAGGTAAACTGAGATCTGCTTCTCGGTGTGAAATTTTATAGCATCAACCCCTATATCCCCTCCCATATATCACCTATCATATATCACCTATCATATATAGCCCCTATATAATCCCTTTTCCGCGAACGTTATGGGAATGTAGAAATTTTCTGTACGTTTCTGACACTAATTTGTTAATATGAAACTCTAATTCAAAAACAAATGGCACTACTATAGTTCTTTTGCTGTCAGATCCGCTAACCTATCAAATGTTTGGCCAGAAAACATTAGATGTTGTACTTCTCTCAATATATTTAGATCTCGGGTCACTTTTTTAACTTTTGTTGTTTGATACGCTCATTAACCCTTTTTACCTCTTTCTAGTAATATTTTATGATATATTTATGTTTTGCCTGTTTTGCATGTTTGTACTTATTAAGAGGTAAATAAAATTGTATTTATTCAATTTATTTGATATTGTAGGTACCGGGACAGCAGTTATATTCTTAGTAGTCAACTTCAAAATTGAAAACCATCATTCCTTTTGGGCAAAACAAATTCGCATCGTATAAGATTACGTAGAAAACATTGCTTGCTGTAAGCGATAAGCCGCCTTTTTTATTTTTTATAGATTCAACATTGAACGCCGTCTTTGCAATTTTAATTAATATGTTTTAATGGATTAAAATAGTAGAACTAGATATAGTAGTAGATAGTAGAACAAAGCATATTTAAATCCATTACACAAAAAGAGTACGGTGATCAAAAAACGTTAAGTTCGTTTGAACGAATGTGTTGCCCAAATTGAATTATCAATAAAAGCTGGTAGTTACCATTATATAAATTTAATAAAGATATATTTGTTACTAGCGACCCGCCTTCGCTTCGCTTCGAATACATTAAATTGTATTATTGATAGCTGCGTCCCATGATGTTACCCGCGGTTATTGTCCTAACGCGGGTGACGCCGCGGGGCAAAGCTAGTCTAAAAATAACTAGCCTAAGTTACTCCTTATATCATCAGCTACCTATCAATAAAAGTCTCGTCAAAATCGGTCGAGCCGTTATTTTTAATGTTATTTTGGTATAGTAAAAAGCGGTTATTTCCATATTACAAACAGACACTCCAATTTTATTTATATCTATACTAATATTATAAAGAGGAAAGATTTGTTTGTTTGTTTGTTTCGAATAGGCTCCGAAACTACTGGACCGATTTGAAAAATTCTTTTGCCATTAGAAGCCGACATTGTCCCTGATGAACATAGGCTATTTTTTTTAATTTTTTTTTTAATTTTTTTTTTGGTTTCATTTGTGTTTTAATGTTTCCGAAGCGAAGCGAGGGCGGGTCGCTAGTGTATAGATAAACCAGGAATATTTGTGATACCGTTTTTATTTTAATATATAGTATTATTTTTATCTACCCGAAGTCTTTTTTGAACGGTAATTTAATTTCACAAAAATAGTTTGGTTGGTAATTTTTTTCGACCGTAACTGTTATATATATGTACAGGCCAAAAAAGTTTGGTTAGATTATGTGTCTGTCACCGATTTATCAGGACACTACACCGTTTAGTGGGTGCGATTCTTATAGAGTCGATCCAGTCGCCATTAACTTATTTAGCTATGTTCGTAAATTAATCAGATGTAAAAGTCTCGCGTTGACTGTTTAGTTGAGGAAGTGTTTCAGTACATTGAGCGGCCAATCCATCGTTCGACTAATTAATCAAAAAGCGATCAATGTGGTTGTTGTTTTTTTTTGTCTCATGACTTTTTCGTTGCTATCCACAACTTTATACATTCCTTTTGGAATTTTTTAAAATATGTATTCGATGGGAATAGTGAGACTTTTTTCTTCTTCAAAAAACACAAACGAGTTAAGTACCTACTTATTTTATTTTATTTTTTTTATTTGTATTTTTTACTTCTGTTTGTGGTCAGATTTTCTTCTTTCATACTTTGTTTTGTATCTACTGTCAAGTTTTCAGACGAATCAGTTTCTTTTCAAAAATACCAAAGTAAAGAGAAAATGTAAAACATAAACGAATCTCGAGGATCAGTAATTATGGTGAATCTTCGGTAACTATGCGAACACTAGTACACACAAATAGCCTCTCAAGGCTACCAGCGAATAGGTAGGAAAAAATGTTGTTTCATTGAATATATATGCGCCAGCCCTACTTTTGCTACTACTCTCTCTATCTTCTGTTTTGAAGTCTAAAGGACGGGACTGCCATGCCACTGAGATTTCACTTTTAAAGTTAAACTGTGGCGGTAGCCATCATACAACGCAAGATATTTGACAGATGCCTGAATCTCGGTTACGACATTTTCAAGATAAGCTCGCACATACTTTTATACAAGTTCCGAACAACAGCACTAGGACCGTCCGTCTACCGAGCAAATATCGCCCGCTCGGTGGAAGATCTTCCCTTTGTCGTTTAAGCCCCACAAACCGGGCTGCTCATGGATACAGGTTGTGGTAGCTGTGGATTCCTGTAACTGATTATTGTTTTGGGATTTCTGGGTCTGCCGTGCCGTACCAGGTTGGTTAAGATTGATCACATTAAATGATGCGACTTGCGATGGCACACTTGGATTTATATAAAAAGCATTAAGCCGTGGCGTAACTTTAAAATTTTGTATTAATTGAAAAAAAAGGTAAGTCCTATTTTTCAAATTTTTTTTTTATTTGCAGCTGTCTTTTTAATTCTCTTATTAGCAAAACAACAGAGTAAAGTTTCATTGTGTAATATTATTGAGTAGGTTTTCCTACAAAATAGGTACAACATTTGATGATACCGTATGCGCATGATATAATGAAAATAATTTTCAATGTTCAGAACGATAAAGTTTGTGTACAAACTACATGTGTAGTTCACAACACCGAGGCAATATGCAATCTCTTCTAGGAACGAAACAACGGGCTATATATGCACATGGGTATATTGCAACTAAAGCGAAGTCAGCTAAAGTTTCTTGATTCTAGTAGGTAAACATATCGGATGACGCGTATTATACTCGTATATGTGAGGTTTCGCATCCCTAGCATTTTATTTTGTTTTGTTAGGTAGGGCTTCTGGTATTGCTAACGTTCGTTGGCGGTAATCGACTATCGATAAAAAATACATATAATACGGCTACCTCTCGACTACTCGAGTAGGAAGGTGTCGTTCTTCCTCAGTAAACTTTGACAGTGATTCCAGAAGTAGCGCGAGGTAGTCGTGCTCTTCAAAAGGGGTCGCCCTTTCGACACCACTGCTTGTATCTCATACTGAATTAGGCGCGGTAGCTACGTTCCCGCCATAAAATATTTGGGCAGCCCATACCGTGGGCTTCAAAGGCCGAATATCTAGGTGTCACCCTCGATCTCTGTAGAATCGGCCGATATAGTCGCTCTGGATGACATTCCGTCCTCATATAAAAACAGTCCGCGACCGAGTCGCGTTCCTACTTTGTCGCCTCTACCCCATGATTTGCAGACGAAGTAAATTGTCTCTTCGTAACAAGGTGACACTGTACAAAACTTGCATACATTCCGTCATGACCTATGCAAGTCTAGTGATCGCTCACGCGGTCCGCAACCGCTTAAACTCTCTCCAGGTCATTTAATGCCATTTTTACAGGATAGTCGTCGCAGTACCGTCGTATATGAGGTGTGATGATTTTCACAAGGACCAATATCTAGAATCGATACGAAGTATATTAAGGAAGCGTCAGTACGCTACTTTGATAAAACAGCACGACTCGATAAGTCTTTCATCGTGGCCGCCGCTAGTTACATATCCTGGCGACGGGACAACATAAAGACCCCGTCACCCAAAACAGGTCTTGTCGGATGCCCGCTCTTGGTATTTTTAGGCTCTTGAAGCACCAGTCCCAGTCGTTATACTACCAACCTACCCAACCTACCCAACTTCCTCTATTCCTAATTATAATTTTAAGCAGTCTTCTTTTTCTCCACCTTATCCCACTAGGTGGGGTCGACATAGCTAATAATAATATAATTGTAAGCAGTGATGTGAAGGCGTGTTCTGAATTCTGGTTGATACCACCGTGCTCCTTATTTCCGCCACAAGGCAATAACGCTTCGCGATATCGTCATTCGTTTAAGGCAGGAGCATTCAAACACGATCTTTTTTATTGATTGCATAAGATAGATGGATGATTACTCATGGCCTGGTGTTAAATGGTCACCGAAGCGCATAGATCTCACAAAACAATTTCCACTGTTCATTTCGAGACGTGGTGTTGTAATTCTCTATAGTAATAGATACATCGGGCTGTCCTACCGATGAAATCGGCCTAAAACCGGTTGAATAGTCGCACCCAGTCGCGTTGATATAAATTACGTCCTTCTTTCTAACAGTTAAATAAAAATTGGAAACAAATGAGTGGCGCCGATCGCGTAGTTTACAATTCATTGGAATTACAAGCTAATTACAACTATCCTATCCAATGAATATCATCTTGCCTACTTCTGACGGGAAGCAGATAGTATGTGTTTAGTGTCGAAATGTCTAAATCGTGATTATCGTTATTTTACCGCTTGCATCATTTGCCTTATTGATGTGTATTAATCTAACAGAAATTGTGACATTAACTAGGGCACCACATACTATTACACCACATCATGTCATTATGGACCTACACCGGACTTGACTGGAGCAGTAAAAATCGAACACTTGCCCAACGAAACCGGACCAACTTGAAGACCAGTTCGCTGTGGATCATATTATTACTTTTAATCTTAAAACTATTTGGGATGAGTTATTGAATAATACCCTACTAACTGGAAATTTCATTGGTCAAAGGTTTACATTCGTTTCATGAAACCGGGCTTTGGAGCTGAATGTAAACTGGAAACTTACTACCAATTATGCTCGAACTTAATAATTATTAATTGTAATAATGGGTAATACTTAATCCCATGCAATACATATGCAGTGCACACTGCTAACTGTCACCAAGCCAATTTGGATGATAGTTCAGTTCTTATACAACTTAATGCAATCATCGACTTTAAGTATCATATCATGGGTGACGGCATTCTAATGGAAATCTACGGGCCAACATTAAAATATGTGGGGTAATTTGTGGCCTCTTTTTACAGTCTTCGCCTGTCTTGTAAAATTTGTCTTTTTTTTAAATATGTTATATCACACAAAATAGACTACGTACCTGTCCTGTGATGGTAAAGAGAAAAGCCAACAGTATTCGTAAAGGCGTTCGCGCCTTATAAGCTCTATGCGACCACAGTCTATGTACACCCGCGGTTATTCCAAAACCCGACGTGTAAATGGTGGCTAAAGCTGAAATAAATAAAGACGTTTTAATGAGTTCGTTTACTTAATAATACTTCACTTTGGAACCTCTGGGTCTGCGGAGGGACTTCGGTTCCCTCTGTATTTTGTACCGTATGTTCCATGGGGAGTGCTCTGAGGAATTGTTCGAGATGATACCGGCATCTCGTTTTTACCATCGCACCGCCCGCCACCGGAGTAGAGTTCATCCATACTACCTGGAGTCACTGCGGTCATCCACAGTGCCTTTCCAGAGGTCTTTTTTGCCACGTACCATCCGGCTATGGAATGAGCTCCCCTCCACGGTGTTTCCCGAGCGCTATGACATGTCCTTCTTCAAACGAGGTTTGTGGAGAGTATTAAGCGGTAGGCAGCGGCTTGGCTCTGCCCCTGGCATTGCTGAAGTTCATGGGCGACGGTAACCACTCCCCATCGGGTGGGCCGTATGCTCGTCTGCCTACAAGGGCAATAAAAAAAAATAAAAAACTTAGGTTTATAATACTAAGTGTGTAATGAAGTTATTTATACCCCTGAAAAACGCTGTACGGACGTTAAATTGTTTAAGGTAAGGGCGATGAACCTTGTTCCGATTTAGGTAGCGCTGTGGAAGAATTAAGACGATGATGTAACCTCCACTAGTTCCTCCCCGGGGAAGAGATGGTATTTTTTTTTTATTGTCCTTGTAGGCAGACAAGCATACGGCCCAGCTGATGGTGAGTGGTTACCGTCGCTCATGGACTTCAGCAATGCCAGGGGCAGAGCCAAGCCGCTGTCTACCAAACGAAGAGAAACTAGCAAACGATGAGAGACTAAAGACCGATCTACGTTGTGTAATTGCACGTAAATTTTACCGGTTGGCGAAAGGCTATGTATTTATTAAAAGAATGTCCTTGTCTCCTGGATTTCGTCCAGGGCTTAGTCGAATCACTCGGTTTACAGTCATAAATGAAACATATTTAAATGCTGTATTGTTTTTCCAATCTTGTCACAACTACGGACCGGCTGATGATGTCACAGCTTGCATCGTTTTAATGTTTGTATTTGGTTGTGCTTATATCCAGCATTAAAGATGCATTTTAATAACGCGTATTTGATAACTTACGTTTCGTAAATTCTATTTTGCAACAATACAACGTAAATTAAAATACCTACGCGATGTACGTATACACGAAACAACAGTCCTATTTACGATAAGCCTCGCATCCGATATGTTCGAAGTGAAATAGCCTATTGTGAGGTGAAGTTATCGTCACCAGGAATGTGTAAACAAAGCAAATACGTAGATTTTATAAAATATAAGTGAAGCACGCGCAAGTAAGCTCTTTTCACTGGTGCTAAGTATGTAGGCTTGGAAATACTAGGTGTGCCCCGATAACACACGTGTTAATATTGTAAGTTAATAATGAAACACTTGTATAATAGAGATACCACAGTATTCGTGCATATGTTAGTAATAAATAGGTAGCTAAATAGTTCTATGCGAATTGTATCTGTCAATGAAAAGCTTGTCGTTCTAGTATGGAAATGTAACTTTTACATAAATTTATGTTTCCCATTACACATTTTCAATTTAAATACAAGTATCCGCATTAAGTTATCTGCTATGAATGTAGGAATGAATGTTTAGGAGATTAAGTTTGTAGACAAACAAACAGAATGGGGAAAAATTGTATTTTGGGTTGAAGTAACCAAATTACATAGTTTATTTCGGTTTTCTTCTGAACGGATAATTATATAATTTTTTCAAGTGCTTTAGTAGTTTTTTTTATGAACAAGTTTACGTAACATGCGTAAGCCGCTGTAAATCATTACAACGAAAATATACTTCATCTCTTTCTATTCCAAAATATGTCATAATACCTGTATATTATTACGTAAGACGGGTGGGTAATCATTACCAACGTTGTCGTAAAATGACATATTTCAAAACTCAAAAGGAGCATTTAAGTTAATATGTATTATGTTTCTTACCGAACAACGTAGTCAGAAGTTTGACTTCATTAGTTACTATGAGGAAAATTCCGTAAATTGAAACTAAGTGTAACGACACTTGAACTACAAGGTCCGGCCACCTGATCCGTGGCGTGAACTCCATTGCTTCATATTTGCTGATGTCAAAGTCTGTTTCGATATTGGTTTTCTCGTTTAATATATTATGTTGTTTTACTGTGTTGTTATTTTTGGAGTGCTCCACATTATTTTCGTCTTTACATTCATCAGACGTGAGTCTTAATTCCAATTCAGGTTCCATTACTTCTGTGCAAACTTCAATGTTCTGTTGCGCCGGAGCCATGGTGATGCACTGTAACAATATTCGAATTTTATTACCATGGATTTAATCAAGTAATACAAAGCTAGAGGAAATAAAACTGTTTGCATGAAGTGAATTTAGTGATATCAGCAATATGTTGTGCCAGACCGTGAGTAGATTAATGCGGTTCTAAATGTAAAATTTCAGTGTTTATTCATGTTTTATGTGTATTATTTTACCTGTGCCTACTGTTAAAGTTTACTGTAATTTGTGCATTAAGAGAAACTGGTAATGTTGATAATTACGATCAAACATTATTACAATAGCACATTTGAAAATGTGTATAATATGTATAAAAAATGTAATACATAAACTTATTCATACTGAGAGAATACCAACATATATTATCTATCTATATAATCTAATATATAAAATTCTCGTGTTACGGTGTGCGTGATTGAACTCCTCTGAAACGGTTTGACCGATTTTTATGAAATTTTATATGCATGTTCAATAGGTTTGAGAATCGGCTACTATCTATTTTTCATACCCCTAAGTGATAAGGGTTGTCCACCCCTACCATTTATTTTTTATTTTTTGGACATATTGTTTTTGTTATAATGAGCCATTATGTGATTGAATGAGTTTTTTTTCTACACTAGAAATTCCCTAGAAATCTTATATATGGCAAAACAACGTTTGCCGGGTCAGCTAGTAATATATAAAAATGAATTACTGTTCGTTAATCTCGCTTAAACTCGAGAACGGCTGGACCGATTTGGCTAATTTTGGTCTTGAATTATAAATTATTTGTGGAAGTCCAGAGAAGGTTTAAAAGGTAGATAAATATGAAAATGCTCGGAATTAAATATTAATATCATGTTTGTTTTTCCTTTGATGTCCCCCGTCGCCGCGTCGGACGGAATCGTTTTGTTTGTTTTATGTTTATTTTATACAAAAGTTTAGGTCTTTTATTTATCGATTGAGGCACTACGAAATCTGCCGGGTGAGCTAGTTCACAATATTATTAAATAGCGACTCTCTCGTTCGTTGTACACATTTCAAACCACAACGGCTCACAACGCATGAACGATTTCGCGGCCGAATGTTCCGGATTGAGGTACGTACATACTACTCCGGAATCAGAATCCGTCCCACCACTATAATTGAGTCGACTATTATCAAAGGCGGCAATCTGACTTTTGGACAATGATTGGTAAATCAGAAAAACGAATTATTTACTTTGTATTCCATCGGCAGTCACAAAACTCTTCGGAACGACATCTTAGATAAATAACAGGTTAACTATTAACCTTTATTTAATGCAGGTTTTGAACCGTATTCTTTGAAGGAGACGATTATATTCAAATAAATCTGTATTGACATATCAATAAAATTTTGTTGTCCTAATGCACAGATTGCCGCCTTTGATAATAGACGACTCAATTGTTACACAAATTGATAATAAACTTTTTTTTTACTTATTCTGATTATTGTTTTAATTATATCACGATTGATAAATGTTTCAACGTTATTTAAAAATGTGTTATTTTTGTAATAAAATTGAATTTGTAAATTAAAATTTAGTATTTATTTATTAGTTGAATGTTATTTTGGGTTTGTCAATCTAACATTGCTAATTGAAACAATGTTTTTACCCGAACGATTTTCGATCATATACACGCACGCAGACACCACCGAATGAACGAATATGTTTTCTACGCTTGCTTTGCTAATATTGCTCGTTTGTCGCTTATTAGTCACTATTTTAATGCTCTCTGGTAGTTTTGTTCTTGAATCGTTATCAGGAAGGATAGTCTTTTAAAAAACCAAACATGCTTGATAAGAAACTTAAATTATGATTGCGATTTTGTCTAGATTTCGATGAAGATCCGACATTTTATTTAACTGCTATTGTTCCTTTCAAAGCCAATGTTTTAAGTACTAGTTTACAGATTATAATTATCAACATTGTATAATTGTCAATTATCAGTTGGATTCTTTTATGTGGATTTTTTATTGCTTAGATGGACGAACGAGGTCACAGCCCACCCGGTATTAAGTGGTTACAGGTTTCGATCTCAACGTGAATGTCTTCACCCATTAAGAAACATGAGGTTTAAGTCTCAACTCTCTCAATCTCCCAACCAAATCGCATGACTGATCCAGAAACAGGCAGAACGATGGTACCTGCGCGTGCGGGCTAGCAGTACGCTAATGATTTAAGTGCTATTATTCTTTAAACCACAAAAAATATTTATTATAAAACGAATTTCCTTGTGATAAGCTTAACCCACAATCATAATATGAATCAGGAAAAAAAAAAGTGTCCAGTTTTTGAGCACTCTTATTTCAATCTCATGATGCAAGATGGCAAGAGGTGTCGAGGACGTCAACAAATGCGATGGGAAAATGAGCTGAAACTTACCGCCGGACCCAAATGGAGAAGAGTTGCTCAAGATAGAAAACAATGGAGACTACTGGAGGAGGCCTTTGCCAGAAGGCACACTGAGTTGAGAGACATCTTATAAACAAACAAACCAAAAGATCCAATCACAAAGATAAATCTCACCCAGTTTAAAGGGCTAATTATTATTATTATTATTATATTTGAATCTCATAATAATTTCTATAATATATATATATATATATAAATGATCCTTACAGCGACATTATGAAGATGATATTTGAATGAGTTTTGCGTTTGGAAACATTGGAACATAGGAAAAATTGTAGATCCCTGTGTATCTTACTCCTTTGAATGATGTTAGATATTTCTTTCGTCAGACTGTGATCTGCCAGGATGTCGAAAGGGGTCTTGGAGAACATAATATGTATGATCTACTTATTGTATGAGAGGCACAGATTTGTGTGCGTTGTTCGGAGTGTGATTATTTGAATCTACGATCAATTAATTAATTAAGAAATAAAACTTCATAAATCACAAGATTAAAATAAAGTGAGATTTGCTTGCTTGACTATTATTTAACGGAGAAAATTTGACAATGAGTAATGACGGTATGCGAACAGATATTCAATATTCAATTATTAGCTCGAAGACGAAGGGAAATTCTAATGATTAATTAGGAAGGAAGATATTCTCCAATCGATTTTGACTGATTCGGTGGTGTAGTAGTTAGCGAGTTAGTAGTAGTAGTTAGTTAGTTAGTGGTAGTAGTCAGTTAGTAGTAGTAGCGGCCCTGACTGTTGCACTGAGATTCTAGAGTTCGATCCCCACTGGTGGTAGGACGTCTTGTGAGTCCGCACGGGTAGGTACCATCATCTCGCCTATTTCTGCCGTGAAGCAGTATTATTTATTTATTTATTTATTTATACTGTATGCACAAAACAAAACTTGTACACAGGCGGACTTAATGCCATGGGCATTCTCTCCAGTCGACCATAGGGTGGTGCAGAGATAATGCATGGTAGGTGCATTGACAAAAGAATAACAAACAACAACAAAACAAAAAAAAAAAGAACAAACTCAAAACAAAAATCTTCCTTAAAATAACATCTCAGTATTATAGAATACACATTATTGTGTTTCGGTTTGAAGGGTGGGGCAGCCGTTGTATGTGGATGTCTATGGGCTCCGGAAATCACTTAACACCAGGTGGGCCGTGAGCTCATCCACCCATCTATACAATAAAAAAAACATTCTTATGATGAACAGGATTGTTGTTTTTTTTTTATTGCCCTTGTAGACAGACGAGCATACGGCCCACCTGATGGTGAGTGGTTACCGTCGCCCATGGATTTCAGCAATGCCAGAGGCAGAGCCAAGCCGATGCCTACCGCTTAATATTTTCCACAAGCCTCGTTTGAAGAAGGACATGTCATAGCGCTCGGGAAACACCGTGGAGGGGAGCTCATTCCATAGCCGGATGGTACGTGGCAAAAAAGACCTCTGGAAACGCACTGTGGATGACCGCAGTGACTCCAGATAGTATGGATGAACTCTACTCCGTTTGATGTTTGTCTGGGTGTTTATTATCTATAAATGTATATATTTAAACATATATAAGTATGTATGTCAGTCTCTGGTACCCACAATACAGGAAATTCTAATTTGAGGCCGGATGACCGTGCGTGATTTCTTCCCAGTTATTTGACTTATTTAGTTATTGAAATCGGCCTTAACGTTTATTTCTTCGGCTTTTAGTCAGAAAAAAATATTTTCTATTATTTCTTTCAGTTATAAAAGAATAAATATACATATATTTCACAGTAAAAACTTCACATATTTTTATAGTAATCTGCGACCAAGGGTTTTATTCAATTTTGAATTTTAAATCTATGACTAAGGTGTTCTATATTAAGCGCAAGCTTCATTGTACTTAATTAATATTACTACATGGTTGTTTTATCAAAATGTATACACGAAAACGCATGATAAAATTATCTCGGTCGCTTTCATAATCATAACACAGTTAGCGGTCAAGGTTTGGTATTCGGTTTGTTTTATCAACTCATTATAATTTTAAGTGAATTGAAGTGTACTAATTAATGACTAGCAACCGCGTTTCGCTGTGCTAAATTTTAGAGATGCTATAATATATATTTTTTAACAATTCGCACACTACCTGCTTGCTTGTTATTGATATTATTAATGATATTAAAGGAACTCGTTGCCGAAGTATCGAATATAAATAAATACTAGATTATGTTATACATCTTGTTGTTTCTTTAGAGCGGTTAGTTGCCCTCAATTAAGAAAATAGAGGTCGGGAAGAGTTGATTATTGAAAACACGAATAAAACAACATTTTCTGAAAATAAATCGTAGCTAGATCGATTTATCGCCCCCGAAATCCCCTGTATACAAAATTTTATGAAAATTGTTGGAGCCGTTTTCGGATTCAGATTATATACCTAGGTATATATACAAGAATTGCTTGTTTAAAGGTACTAGAGGTCCCGCAGTAGTCGAAATTCGACTATAATTAATTGGAATTGTAAGTTTGTACACTATTATGATTGTCTTTTATACTTCTATAATCACAAATTTCGCCAAGACTACACAATAAAAATATTAACAAAGACAAACAATATTTAATCTATTCTCAATTTGACAACAGACGCCAAGAACAAAAGTTTGACAATAAGTAGTATGCATGCGTGTGTGCGTCTAATACATGGTATGTACATAGGCGGCACTGAAAATTTCGGGAATTAACGAAGTGACACAACATTACTATTTAAAAATGTATTTATTGCTTTTCGAAGTATTCTCCGCGAAATTTGACACATTTTTCCATACGATGGAACCACTCATTGAAGCAACCATTCCATTCGGAAGTTGGGGTCTCCAAAATGGCCGTTTTGTAGGCGTCCACAGCTTCTTCAGGTGATGAAAATCTCTGTCCACGCAATTTATTCTTTATTTTAGGGAAAGTATAGAAATCATTAGGGCTTAGGTCGGGGCTGTACGGCGGATGGTCTAATAATTCTATGTTTTCTTGCTCTAAAAACTCTTTTGTTCTGTGCGCGGTGTGAGAACTCGCATTGTCGTGATGGAGGATGATGCGGCGGTTGCAGTTCTCTTTACGGAGTTCAGAAACGACCTGTGGCAAACAAATGCTAGCATACCATTCTGCATTAACCGTTCTTTGTCCCTCAAGAGGAATAGTCGTAACATGGCCGGTTTTGGAGACAAACGTGGCCACCATTTTTTTTGCAACACTCCGTGAACGAACAATTTTTGTTGGCTTTAACTCATTTTCGAACACCCAAACTCGTGACTGGTTTTTTGTTTCGGGTTCGTACGCGTATATCCAGGATTCGTCACCTGATACAATGTTGTATACAGCATTTGAGGATCCTGCGTGGAATCTTTCGAGAGTTCTGACGCACCAAGTAACGCGAGCCGCTTTTTGCTCTTCACAGAGCGAATGCGGTATCCATCGGGAAAACAACTTTTTTACACCTAATTGTTCATGCAAGATTATTTGTATTTGACTCATGCCAATGTCTAAAGTTGCCTGAATTTCGCGGTATGTCACATGTCGATCTTCCTCAATCAGCTTACGCACAGCATCAACGTTTTCTTGGGTGACTGCAGTTTTTGGACGACCTTGACGGGGATCATCACTGAGCTTGACACGTCCACGTTGAAACTCAGCAAACCAGCGATAAATTGTGGTTTTGGATGGGGCTTCATCACCAAATGCAGAAATCATCCGGTCAACACACTGTTTTTGTGTTAAACCACTTCGAAAGTCATAATAAATCATCGCTCTTGAATTTTCTCGAGTCAATTCCATTTTCTCAACGACTAAACAAGTTTGACAAAACCTCGTGACAAGACCGAGAATCTTTTTTTAAATAAATAAATGGTATTCGATTTTTAAAACCAAGGAGTTTTCAATTAAAAAGATTTTAATATGACAGGAACAGTGGAAATATTCCATTCCCGATACTTTTAGTGCACCCCTCGTAGTGTGTGTAATATTTTCTTTATTGATTTAATGTATCTTTTATGCATTATTTAAAAAAAAAATTAGCATTGTGCACTTCTTCTCTATAATCTCTATAAGTGTGCCAAATTTCATACTCCTCCATCCGCGCAATATTCGTAAAAAGGGATACAAAGTTTTTGCTTCACGTATTAATATATAGATAAGATACAAAGTTTCAAAGCATTAACAACGCGACACAGCCCACTGAGTTTCTCGCCGGATCTTCTCAGTGGGTCGCGTTTCCGATCCAGTGGTAGATTCTGCGAAGCACTGCTCTTGCTAGGGTCAGTGTTAGCAACTCTCCGGTTTGAGCCCCGTGAGCTCACCTACACACGTTAGGGTGAAGCTGAAATAGCCTCTCAAGGCTATCAGAATAGGTAGGAAAAGAAAAAAAAGCACAAACGAGTAGAACACGAACGTACAAACTAAACTATAACACAAATAAGTATTTTATAACTAAAATAATTTTAAATTGAGGTTTAATGAATTAGCTTGTGGCTTAAATTAAACTTATTCATTTCGTTTCCATGAAATTTCTT
The DNA here is from genome assembly GCF_003987935.1 of Bombyx mandarina. The sequence goes on along the minus strand of NW_021011526.1, from coordinate 329,765 downwards.
GATGCATTTGCCTGGACCGTTTTTTCAATAATATTGTTACTACCCGACATTGTGAGACTTCTTTACAACTTGATGGTAGAGGACACGTTTCATTTGAACTATTATCTAAAAATTACTGTACTTGTTAAAAAAGAAACAAATTTCGATGTAACCTTTTTTCTTTTAGTGTTTGCCTGTTTTCATTGACACAAGAGATAATAGATTTTCAATATTATTACTATATTCTATTCAAAACGGCGTTGTTTCGCAAGGGACGGTGTAGGGTTTCCTCTATCTCTAAAATCGTGATTTTAGAACGTCCTCCTTGCGTCGTATTCCTCATTGCTGAGGGTCGTGACCACCCTTTTGTATCACCTTCGCACGCACGATTTTTCTCCATCCATTCTTGTCTCTGGCGGTGTGGAGGGCGTTGTGAAACGTGGAATCAAGAGCGGTGCGGATCTGGTCGGTTTTAGAACGTATGTCTCCTACATATACTGTACGCTGGTTATATACCTTTTGTCGTCATGCTCAAGACAAACACTCACAAAGAAAAAAATGGTATCATAATAATAGATATATGTATTACAAAAAGTGTTCAAACAATATTAAATAGTAGTATTTTTAGGCTTGCGCGCATTGTAGACATAATTGGACATCATTCACGAGATATGACAAAATGCGGTTCTCAAAAGCTAAAGAATTAATACCACTTATAGCCCTAGACCATTGAAATAGCACTCTAACCTTAATAGAGAAGATGGTTGGCCGTTGTCTAACACAATACATATTCTTAGTGATTCTAAAAAAGTCTTACTTTTAATTTAGGGGTTAATTTTCTAATCTTCACAAATTTTAATTCCATGGAAAAATGAATCTTATATCATATAATTAGAAATTATAATCAGACGATTTGTCATATATAATATTTCATGAACGAAATTTCGATTTTGCTTAAATTCAACTGTTTGTCAATGTATAGAAATTCATTAGAAAGTTTTTGTTTACATAATATGTACATTCGGGAGTGCAGTATAAGCAAACCGTTTGTTGGGTGTGCTGCAAAAATCTTTCGATAGTAGCAATAACAAAATTGTAAACAAATAATTAGAGGAAGACTAAACCCGCTCCGTGAAACGATCTGTTGTGTTTATTTCACAGTTTCTTTGATGTATTTTCAAGGTTTTCATGTTTGACGAGCAAAACTAACTATTCGATGAAGCGAAACATCTGTTTTAAACAACACCAGTGACAATGAATTCAATTATACAAACGAATATATTATGTAAGTATTCGTTCTACTAAAGTTTTTATAACATTTTAGTAGTGTATCATGTGAGCCAATGTCGTTATGTCGAATTACTGTTAAATTTGCAAACAAGACGGGTAACTAATACTAATTAGGGAAACATTTCAATCAGAAAGGTTGTAAGCGAGTGAATAAGATGCATACGTCTTTATAGGTACATGTAAATGTACGTTATTTACCCGGATTGATTTACTTAAAATGTGAATTCTTATTATATGCTTGTTTTAAAACTAAATACATCCAACTTTTCCTTATCGTAACGTGATAAAACTGTACGCATAATACAATTTTTTTGAAGTGTAATCGGACGCCATGTTATTCTTTTTATTTTAATCAAAATTATAGTAATTTTTATTAAAACTGGTTTTATACATTTTACTTCACAAAGCATAACTCTCTAATGCAATTTTTTTTCAAAAAAAACTGAAGAAGCCACACAGAAAGAGAGAGAGGAATTAGTGTATAGAAAACCGAATATTAATATATTATTTGCTATAAACAAATATATACATACATACACATGTATATCTACGTACGTACGTACGTATGTACATACTTTTGGTCACATAAAAAATATATTCCTTAAGGTCTTTGGTGGACTCCAAGGAGCTGTTTGAGCTGATCCTATCGTTTCCGTTTTACAATAGCACTAGAGCAGAGGACATTTCTACTTCTTTGGTCCGCGGGGTTATTTTGTCGAAGATATTTAAAGAGGTCTACTATTCCTTACTGGCGATAGGAAGTCTGGTGAACTCGCACCGGTAGGTACCACCATCCTGCCTATTGCTGCTGTTAAGTGGCAATGCGTTTCGATTTCGAGGTTGGGGCAGTCGTTGTACTCTAAAAACGGAGACTTAGAACTCATGTCTTAAGATGGGTGGCGGCATTTACATTGTTAATGTCTATGGGCTGCGGTAACCACTTAATCGTTTAGCCCCAGATGTGCCGTGAGCTCGACCATGTAAGTAGCCCCTAAAAAAATAAAAGCTATGATAGTCTTGACAGTTTCCATGTCTAAGCGTATATCGATTATGATAAAGTTTGGCATTCACCGTACCCAATAAAATCTTAGGCATCCTAATCTGAAGTAAATGGAAAACGATATGTCTACGTTTACATAACTAAAAGTACTTGTGTGGTGGTTCAAATTCACGTTTTTTTATTATCATTTTATTATTACCGACGTTTCGGATACTCCGTATCCGGGGTCACGCTCCATCGGTTAATAAAACGAAAATAATAAACGCGAGATATAAACCGTAAAAGTAGTACGAATTATGTCTACGTCAAAAACCGATGAAGAATATTCGTTTAATGTTTGATTTCGAAACGTCAAAAGTGTCAACGAGCGACGTCCGCTATGACACTTTTTCCCTTTCAATTCCAGCCGCCAAGGGCGACGCATCGATTTCCTATTTCTGTTATATTCCGTCTTATTTGTCACATAAGGACTGATAAATATCTCAAAAGCAATAAATACAGTCCACTGTCATTTACCACAACGTAACATATGGTCCTTCTCCCGTAAAACAATCGGATCGACGACCTNTGTCAACGAACGACGTCCGCTATGACACTTTTTCCCTTTCAATTCCAGCCGCCAAGGGCGACGCATCGATTTCCTATTTCTGTTATATTCCGTCTTATTTGTCACATAAGGACTGATAAATATCTCAAAAGCAATAAATACAGTCCACTGTCATTTACCACAACGTAACATATGGTCCTTCTCCCGTAAAACAATCGGATCGACGACCTGCGAAGAATACAATTTGAAAACCGACACTTAGCCGCCATCTTAAAATCGTCGGCGCTTCATCGGCTGGATTAAATTTATCTATTCAAAAAAGATCGCTGAAGATATCGTCAACAAGCAATAAATACAGTCCACTCTTATTTACCGCAACATATGGTAATACTTAATTATACTTACTTAACATTACTAAGCTGAGTACTGAAACATGAAATTTTTGGGAGTTTACATTTCGTGAACTAGAAGAACAGCGTTAAGGCGTCTTCGAGATCAAACTGCAATAACAAGAGCGAAACTACATACCGCTTGTCTTGTAAAAGCTTGAAGACAATTGGCTTATTTACTTTCAGAAAAAAAAGAGATAGTGGTGAGTGCCCGTTATGGAACCTGCGACCTCACACAAGAGACACGTTTGATAAAGTCTGCCACGCACGTCGGTTGTAGCCTTCGACTAGCTTAGATCATTACAATAGTGAAGGTTGTAGCAGTTGAAGGAAAATTAGTTCTGTAAATGTGAATACATTACAATAGCGGGACGTTAAATATAAACCGAAGGAGCTGAAGGAAGCTGATGGTACAAAGAGCCATGAAGGGCTTTCAGGGACACAACCTTCAGCAATGAAGTATGCGACTAAGAAGAAGAATAAGAAATATAAGAGTTTTATAATGCGTTAAGCTAGCCACACAATTTGTCCAGATATCGTCGTGGCTTACGGAATAGGACGCTTAGTGTGCTTGCTCCTTTTTTAGGAATGCAACTAAACCGGTGTTGGAATCCCGCAAGCATATATCGATTTTTGTAATAAAATACTTGTTTAGGCCATATTTGGGAATTAATTTCACGACGAAGGAGTAAATTTTGTGTAATAAAAATGGAAGCTGATGGTACAAAGAGCCATGAAGGGCTTTCAGGGACACTACCTTCAGCAATGAAGTATGCGACTAAGAAGAAGAATAAGAAATAGAAGAGTTTTATAATGCGTTAAGCTAGCCACACAATTTGTCCAGATATCGTCGTGGCCTACGGAATAGGACACTTAGTGTGCTTGCTCCTTTTTTAGGGATGCAACTAAACCGGTGTTGGAATCCCGCAAGCATATATCGATTTTTGTAATAAAATACTTGTTTAGGCCATATTTGGGAATTAATTTCACGACGAAGGAGTAAATTTTGTGTAATAAAAATGAATCTCGCAAAAAAATGATATTTGCGTAGTTTCCGCAATTGCTTCACTCACGGCCGAAATAGGCAGGCGCCGACTTCGACAGTAATACGTTCCGCTTTCAAGGGTGCGACAGCCAATACAATATACATTTGAGCTTATTAACTATATTGTATAGATAACTCGTGTATTCATATATACAATAATAAAAATGTGCTTGTTCTGCGTTATGGTCAATAGTTATTGTAAGTACCCTTGTTACCCGGTGAAATGACCTACATAGATAAACTCCAGGTCCCAGTACTATAATTGAACACAACGCTGTTCATATCTCATATCTTATGAATACAGCAGATTGCTTTTAGTGTTATACTATTTTGCCTTCTGTATTTCTGTAATATAACTAAATAAAAAACCAAAGATGACTAAAGTTTACTAGAATCAAACATCAAACAAGCATCGCATTGAGATTTAATTTCTCATGAAGTTTTTTTGATCACAAAAATATATCTAGAGGTCCAAAGTTTCCCAATTGTTGGTATCATGCAGGTGTTCATTTTAAGTTTATTTCAATCGAATTTAGCGCTCTTTGGGTAGTACGTATTTATTACAGGTTAAAGACAAATCATCCTGAAAATTGGTATAGGCAGATGAGTCAACGCCCTTCCTTGTTGATTGCGGGAGCCCAAATATATCAAAAGATTAAAATCAGCAACTCTGAATTAGGTCGAAATATAATTTACATTGGAATTATATTTTTTCGGAGTCGTGTTTGTTCTATCTGTTGTTCTTTTGGCGTGACAGTTATTTGTGAACATTTTAAGTTGGTTACTTAGTTACATAATTACTTTAAATAGAAGAAACAAGATTGGACTACGGCTGTAGTAAAAAAACGAACATACGACCGGAGAGTTTCGAATGTTTTGTTCGGAACTTGTTTGCTAGCTTATCTTGAGAATTTTGACAAGGCGCTTGAGGTTTTAGCTGTATTACTTCTATTCTACGATATCTAGCGTTACACAGTATAATCATGTCTAAATATATTCACAATTTATCCATTTAATATGTAATTAATTAATTTTAATATGTAATGAATACTCTCTAATGTATTTGTTTACAAGATAAATTTTACAATCATTTCTGTAAAATAATTAATTCATACAGGTGCCTGAAATTAATTTACGAATGTATGTTTCTATATAAAAAAAAAAAAAACAAAAATGTGAGCCGTCACGGGACGCCTGGCAGATGTGAAACATCGACATTATTTTGTAAAAGTAATATGCAGAAAAGAACAGATTTTGATAGGAACTAAATATGTCATAATGATAAAATAAAATATTACGAAAAAATAATTTGTTTTCAAGTAAAACACAGGTTATGTGTACTGTAGTAAACAACACTGTAAACACTACGGAGTATACACTATAGGTTGGTCATAGAGCTCAGTGTAGAGAGAGAGATGGCTTAACGCCGGATCGAGTGGGAGAGAATCGCACAGTCGATTGCGCATGGCGACGCGTCGCCACACCGTACACACTACTGCATATAGACTGTGTATATATATATATATACCATCATATAGCGTGGCGACGCATCGCCACGGCATGCGTCGCCACGCCAGAAATCGGTTTTAGGTGCGGCTATAGATGTTTCACATCAAAAACTCTTTTCGTCGAAAATAAGTCGCAAATGCAAAATATTTGTTTCGTATCAACCACCATTGAATTTTAACAGTAAAACATTCTGCTCGTAATGATTATAAAATAAAAATATAAAATACATAGTAATACAAATCGACGTGCTTCGCAAAAGTCTGCTTATATTTTGGTTAAATTTCAAATACAAATTAAACGACCTTGTTAATCTATATTTCATTCAGAGTTTAATTTCATACTAGTGAATCCCGAAAACGCTTTGCTGTGCGGTGACTCTCGCTAAATATATGAAATAGATAATTATTGTTGAAGCTACTGACGTGTGATAGAAAATGTAAAATTGCTCATTGTGATTGGCTAATTTAAGTGGCTGTCTGTGACGGGTTGAAGCCAAATTAGATTTAAGTATGATCACGTATGTGTTGTTAGATCTAAACACAGAATCTGTAGTAGATTAGAGTATATCAATTACAATTAAATTTTTGGGACGCAATAAGTGTAGTTTATTTTTGAAATATAATGTGAGTAATGTGACCAGGTTTAAGAAGAAATAAAGTGCTTTTATCCCACATTAAAAAAAATTGAAACTTTGTTGATTAGTTTCATTCCCCTTATCCTATCCTAATGTTGTTGACGCGCGACACTCACGCTGATGATACTATATTAAAAACATCATAGCTTAATCATTATCAGCCACATATTCAAGATGAGCGACTATTTCTATGGTATCACGTTTATGAGTTTCGGTTAAATTTGATTTTGTATTGGTGTGCAATAAAGCAAACTGTGCTCCACTCTAAGATGAAGCCGTTTTTAAATTCACTCCTTTGTAAAAATAGCTATCGATACTTAGCACGTTTCTCATGTGTCTAAGTTATAATGTTCTTATAAAAAAGTCTCGATTTTTCTATAATATCAAAATGTATATGGTCAGCTGTGTTTGCATGTCTGTATGTTCTACGCGCTTGCGTTTCCTTTAGCCCACGGAATTGTGGTTAGCACTAGTTAACATAACAACAGTGGTTGGCACTTCGAGGATGATATTGTTAGTATAAAGTATCTCATTACTTTCTCTTCATCATTTCTCGCTTAGATACCAAATTTAAATTCATTTTATGTATTCAATTTTATTCTTTGTTTCCCATTTTAAACATTTTCAATAAAAATAACAATTTAAAATGTTTAATAGTTAACAATAATTTCATTGATAGTGTACTTCGCCAATATATATTAAACAAAAAACCAGTTTCGAAACTGGAAACCGGTTCTGGAAGAGAAAATGTAATTCTTTACCTATTTTGTTTTGTCATTTCAAATAAAGTAGTGTTCTCTTAACTATGAAGAGTGACATTTCAATATTAAACCTCATTAATATGCTTTTATTACCTTTAGACGTATGTATGTTTCTAACGGAATCTTTGAACATGGTTTTGACCCCCCTTCAAAACGTCGGATTAACTCGAAATTTGGTATACTTATTGTTAGGTATTTATAAGTACATAATACAAGTTTCGAAGTTATCACATGTTCGCACATCACATGGGTTCGTGTTAACAACGTCGTCAGGTTTGAGCCCCGTGAGCTCACCTACTAGTTAAGGTTCCGCTGAAATAGCCTCTCAAGACTATCAGTTTAGGTAGGAAAAAAAAAGTAGCATTCATTCTCGGCAGAGAGTTGAAAGTGTAAACACGATCACTCTGTAAGTGAAAAGTGGAAATAAATCTAAGTTAGTGTAAAGTGACGTATTATTTAATTCCTGCTGACCTAAGCCTTTTATTATTAAGGACCGATGACAATTCAACATTTAAAAAAAAAATTGAAACAATTGAAATTCAACTAAAAAATGAAAAATAACTAATAACCTAGCAACCTCGACGCCGTACACCACCATCTTGAGACGGCGCACCCTGCCCTACTTTTTCTGACGGAGACGCAGATATGGCAGATATGGCTCCGGATGATACTTCATACCTTGAATACCCCGGCTACGTATTGGAGCACAACTTCCTGCGTAAAGCCGGGGTGTGTGTATACGTCCGGGCTGATGTTTGTTGTCGCCGTCTACGAGGCCTCGAACAACGGGACCTGTCCCTCTTGTGGCTGTGTGTAGGTCACGGGGTTTGTACCCGAGTCTACGCGTGCTTGTGCAAGTCCCACAGCAGTGATGCAGGTTCAGCTTTGATAGAGCATGCGCAAGAGGGGACTAACCGCGTGCTTGAGCAGTATCCATCTGCGGAGGTCGTGGTTCTTGGAGACTTTAACGCTCACCACCAAGAGTGGTTGGGGTCCAGAACCACTGACCTCCCGGGTCGGGCTGCCTACGATTTCGCCCTGGCCACGGCTTCTCCCAGCTGGTGAAACAGCCCACCCGCGTCCCAGATATTGAGGGGCACGAGCCTTCTCTGTTGGACCTTCTGCTGACCACCGATCCAGCCGGATACAGTGTGGTGGTCGACGCTCCGTTTGGACCGTCTGATCACTGCCTTATTCGTGCTGCCGTACCACTCTCTCGTCCTGGTCGTCGAACGACGACCGGGTATCGAAGGGTTTGGCAGTATATGTCAGCAGATTGGGATGGATTGCGTGAATTTTACGCATCCTACCCATGGGGGCGGTTCTGCTTTTCCTCTGCTGATCCTGACGTCTGTGCGGACCGTCTTAAAGACGCGGTGCTCTAGGGGATGGAATTGTTTATTCCCTCCTCTGAAGTGCCCGTTGGGGGTCGCAGCAAACCCTGGTATAACAATGCCAGCAGGGATGCTGCACACCTCAAGCGGTCCGCATACATGGTATGGGATGATGCCAGGAGACGTCGGGATCCTAACATCTCAGAGGAAAGGCGGAAATATAACGCCGCTTCCAGGTCCTACAAGAATGTTATTGCCAGAGAAAAGTTGGAGCACGTTGCTAGAATTGGCGAGCAACTGAAGAGCTATCCCTCTGGGAGCCGTGCTTTTTGGTCGCTCGCCAAAGCTGCAGAAGAAAATTTTTGCAGGTCTAGTCTCCCACCACTACGCAAGTCCGATAACAGTCTGGCCCATAGTGCAAAAGAGAAGGCTGACCTTTTGGTCAAACTCTTCGCTTCGAACTCGACCGTGGACGACGGGGGTGCCACACCACCGAACATCTCCCGATGTGATAGTTCCCTGCCGGAGATCTGCTTCACACAATGTGCATTCAGGCGGGAACTCCGACTCCTGGACGTCCATAAGTCGAGTGGGCCAGACGGCATCCCTGCAGAGGTTCTGAAAACGTGCGCCCCTGAGCTGACGCCTGCGCTAAAGCATTTGTATCGCCTCTCCTATTGCACTAACAGGGTTCCGTCTTCATGGAAGACCGCCTTTGTCCACCCTATCCCCAAGAAGGGTGACTGGTCGGACCCATCGAGCTATAGGCCTATCGCGATAACTTCCTTGCTTTCCAAGGTGATTGAGCGAATAATAAATATACAACTCCTGAAGTATCTTTTTTTTATTTTTTTTTATTGCTTAGATGTGTGGACGAGCTCACAGCCCACCTGGTGTTAAGTGGTTACTGGAGCCCATGACACCTACAACGTAAATGCGCCACACACCTTGAGATATAGTTCTAAGGTCTCAGTATAGTCACAACGGCTGCCCCACCCTTCAAACCGAAACGCATTACTGCTTCACGGCAGAAATAGTCGGGGCGGTGGTACCTACCCGTGCGGACTCACAAGAGGTCCTACCACCAGTAATTACGCAAATTATAATTTTGCGGGTTTGATTTTTATTGCACGATGTTATTCCTTCACCGTGGAAGTCAATCGTGAACATTTGTTGAGTACGTATTTCATTAGAAAAATTGGTACCCGCCTGAGATTCGAACACCGGTGCATCGCTCGATACGAATGCACCGAACGTCTTATCCTTTAGGCCACGACGACTTCCAGAAAGACGAAAACCGTACCGTCGGTCAATGATCAGCATACAGCATTCTTGTATACCTTACTCACAGGTGGGTTGAAGCTTTGGAGAGCAAGGGCGAGGCTCTTGCTGTGAGCCTTGATATCGCGAAGGCCTTCGACAGGGTCTCGCATAGGGCACTTCTGTCGAAGCTACCATCTTACGGAATCCCCGAGGGTCTCTGCAAGTGGATCGCTAGCTTTTTGGATGGGCGAAGCATCACGGTCGTTGTAAACGGTGACTGTTCTGATACCATGACCATTAACGCTGGCGTTCCACAAGGTTCGGTGGCCATCAGAGTTTCTCTCGGAGCGTGGTGCAAGAGAGACGATCAAAACTTGTGTCTGAAGTGGAGAACTCTCTGGGGCGAGTCTCCGAATGGAGTGAATTGAACTTGGTTCAATTCATTCCATTCGGAGTGAATTGAACCTTTCCTTTAACTTCTTTAACTCCTTTGAATTCCTTTAACTCCGTTAAAGACACAAGTTTGCGCGTTCACTGCCAAGAAGGACCCTTTTGCCTTGATACGCGAATTAACAATGAAGCTTCAAGTCTGAACGCACGACAGATTCACGGTAAAAAGAGCGGTGGAGCTTAGCCATGTGAGCTTACAATACGCCTTACAACCGCTAAAATATATCTAGGAAATAGTAGGAAAATAAAGTGAGGGATGTACTATTATGGACCGGTGATGGAGAGTTGAAAGCAGCAGTTTCGGTAGGTCAAGGTCACATACCTGTAGCACCTGTTAGCACCCGAAAAAGCTATTGTTATATTTCTCGCACCGAACATAAAAACATGTCATATCAAACATTTCCCAATATATACTTTTTTCTAAATTCAAAGCGGATTGAATCACGGTACAACCTAGTAACGTTCAATAGAATGTGAGAACCGGTTTTTTGAGTAAAACTTTAAAATAGGAGCAACTGAACTCTACTATTGTTAGGCATACACATTCTTTTGAAATTTGGAAAAAAACATCCATGTTTATCAATCAACCATCTCTGGAAGTATAATATGATGGTTTAGTAATGTGAGTTGACAATCTTAAATGAGCTTAAATATAGCATATACTTCATAGTTACCTTTTGCTTACATTAGTATAATTCTGATGAAGATCTATACAGTAACAGCCCAAGATTGTAAAGAAACAAAAAAAAATTAAATCAATCTAAAAAAGTTGATCATAAAAAACTTCATTCAATTGGTTAACTTCTGAGAGCGTGTTCTGTAGTACGAGTTGTTGTGACCTTGTGATTTTACCGTTAGTTTTCTAAAACTTTCTATTGATTGAGTAGGTATGACATAACGACCATAAAATCTAAATTGATTTATATTGTCTCATACCGTACAGCTGTTACGACAAAATTCAGTAATGACAATAATGAAGATGGGTAATTATCTAAATATATGATTTCCAGAGTCGTATGGGGAAATACGTTATACATTTAATTATTTTATACCATGCTACAGGCTTTGAATTAATCAGAATCCAATAATAACTTGTGATGTCCTTCTTAAATAGGTGACATCATAGAGCAGATTGTGCCGTCATAATTACTTAAGTACTCTCAAGGTTGTACATGTAACAGACCATTTAATTCATTGAATAGGAAAGTTTCGACACGACGCTGTACGAATTTTACGATAAAATATGGTTAGTTTGTTTTAGATGTGATAACAATTCAGTTTACGATTGGCGTGTTGTAGCAGAGCACAGCACTTTGAACGTTCAAATGATATGCTCGAGTCTGCAATAATATTTCCTGGGTGCACGCTATTTAAATCTTCCTCTGCATGTTACATGCTTATTAAAATAATTTATAAAGACATGAATATGTTTAGTGAAAATTATTAATGTCGATACTGGAATATCAGTTATGTCTTCCGTCATGCGGTGACTAACATCACAAATAAAATAATAGAGTCTTCATTAATTGAAGAAACACTGTTATGTCATCATCAATGAAACAATCAACAGAAAAAACATTAAACGAACGTGTGAATGCCTGTTGAATTCAACTTGTTGATTTAAAGAATCAACATTGGTAGCTGTCGTAAAAGATAAATTATGTTTTATGTTTCTTAATTATTGAAAGAAATATTCATCAATATTACGTTATTATAATGTAAACGATAGCTTTGGTTGACACAATATATTTAAAACCACTCATTAACGTCCTTGACATACAACCTGAACTGCTGAATTGTGGATTTGAAAATATTACATACACGTAAAATTTGTTTAGCAAACAATCCGATAGCGTCCGCAGCTGCATCCGTCTCAACGGCCACTTTCTGTACGAATTTAAATGTAGTTTTCACGTTATAATTCTTTTATTATTTTCTGATCACGGAATATTTATCACGGTTCGCGTTTGTAGTGATGGCGAGCTGGTGGCACGCGCCGCGCTCTATGGTGGACTGGTGAGCGGTGAGTCGTGCTCAGTGATGGGATGGGGTCGCGGCCGTCCAAACAAATACTACATTACCTATTCAACTAGTGTGTCACAACCGCCGACTCACAGTGCACGAATTTTCAAAGATAAGCCAGTCTATCGGCTCACAAACATTGCTTCGCTTAGTAACAAAAAATATAAATATATATAAATAGGTTTTTATAAGCTATTTTGCAGTTTCGTTAATTAAATACAGAATAAATCAGTAATTATTTTTATAATTTTATATTAAATTCTTGTTTTTGAAAATCAGGACTACTTGTAAATAGTTATATGATATTTTATAGTATTATTACTGAAGGTAACAAGACAAGCAATAATTTTATACAACATTTAAATTCTAATTCTACAAACAATCGAAGTGTCACCTGCTATATAGTTCGGTGTAGGACGATATAAGAATAATATGTTAGTGACGTCATTAGAGCGCCCTTGAATATTTTTTCCTTATTCATATTTTTCGTAAATTTTAACAGTTGTTTTCCTTTCAGTTTATTTTCAAAGCTTTAATGTCTTTATTGTTAATTACTGTTAATAATTCGATTTGTCTTTAATTGTTACTATCAGTATATCAGATTGATAAAATTCGTTTCGTTTATAAATATATCTTGAGACCGATTTTCGGACACTTATATCTGTGTGACGCCGCGACGATGCGTCACCGTGGCGGCAGAGGGGCGCGGCGACATCCCACGCTGACTTTCCATGTTTCTATGTATCTTCTACAGTAAATACGTATGCATCTNAATTCGATTTGTCTTTAATTGTTACTATCAGTATATCAGATTGATAAAATTCGTTTCGTTTATAAATATATCTTGAGACCGATTTTCGGACACTTATATCTGTGTGACGCCGCGACGATGCGTCACCGTGGCGGCAGAGGGGCGCGGCGACATCCCACGCTGACTTTCCATGTTTCTATGTATCTTCTACAGTAAATACGTATGCATCTATTTTATGTACTATATAAGTATGAAAACACTGCACTGTACAAAACGCGCGGGCTATGACCGCCGCATCGACACGTGTTTGATACGGTGTCTGAGCGAGACTATTCTATCGATAGATGGCGGGAGTTCGGTTTTAAATATTAACCTATCATAGTAAGAAGTTTTATTTGAAAATTTAAATAAATTTAATTTGCGCCAAAACAGCATGGAAAACTTTTTGAATCCCTTAAGAAGAGTTAGGTTATTGCTTGTCATAAGCATTTTTGATAGCCTTATAGGTCTATTTTATTGGTATCGATATAATAAGCATTATCATGAACAGCCTTTAAGGTAAGCTGTTCGTTTCGTCTATAAATTTTAGGTATTACATTTTAATGAAGTATTGAAACTCCAAAAACATTGTATTGTTTGAAGTCACGGGAAGTCGTCGTGGCCTAACGGATAAGACGTCCGGTGCATTCGTGTTGAGCGATGCACCGGTGTTCGAATCTCAGGCGGGTACCAATTTTTCTAATAAAATACGTACTCAACAAATGTTCACGATTGATTTCCACGGTGAAGGAATAACATCGTGTAATAAAAATGAAACCCGCAAAATTATAATTTGCGTAATTACTGGTGGTAGGACCTCTTGTGAGTCCGCGCGGGTGGGTACCACCACCCTGCCTATTTCTGCCGTGAAGCAGTAATGCGTTTCGGCTTGAAGGGTGGGGCAGCCGTTGTAACTATACTTGAGACCTTAGAACTTATATCTCAAGGTGGGTGGCGCATTTACATTTTGGATGTCTATGGGCTCCAGTAACCACTTAACACTAGGTAGGCTGTGAGCTCGTCCACCCATCTAAGCAATACAAAAAAAAACTTATATGGGTATAATCTGTATCATCCGCTATTTATTAAAAAGTACCAACAAAACAGATAATCTATATGCGACGCCGGCCCATTTTATTTACTGGCAGTAAGTAGGTACTTTCCACTAATTTGCTAATTGTTAATTGAATAAAGGCGGTAGGGCTTGCTGTGACCTTGCGGATTAGTAACTGTAGCATCATCCTGCCTATTCCTGACGAAAAGCGTTCATGGATTCCGATTTGAAGGATAGGACAATTACTACAGAACACACACACACACACACGAAAATATGCAGTGTAGGAGCTCTACTAGGCACATAAAAAAACGATTTCCCATGTATAGAATTCTCAACAAAAAAAATTATAGCGATATGATTCTAAACCTGGCGGCAAACTGCAAATTGCATGAAAATGAACGAAACTAAGTGAGTTTAATGGCAAATTTAATTCCAGTCGAATAACCTCTCAGCGGGGTTCGATACGAATATACCGGGCGTCTTATATTTTAGGCCACGGCGACGTCTTCCAAACACGGAACGTGAGGTCTGATAAAAGTGTATACAACAAGAAACAAGGAAGGATTATGAACATTTTGGTTTTGCGCTAGAGTACCTATAAACTGTTTTGAAATATTGACAACAAAGACTGGTTTACTGGTGGTAGGACCTCTTGTGAGTCCGCGCGGGTAGGTACCACCACTCCGCCTATTTCTGCCGTGAAGCAGTAATGCGTTTCGGTTTGAAGGGTGGGGCAGCCGTTGTAACTATACTTGAGACCTTAGAACTTATATCTCAAGGTGGGCGGCGCATTTACGTTGTGGATGTCTATGGGCTCCAGTAACCACTTAACACCAAAATCATCTACTAAAGCTTAGAGCAAAAGTCGTTTTGTGTGATAAGAACAGATAAACTCTCTCACAATAATCATCAAAAGCATGTTTTTATTAGTAGTTTTAGAATATTTCTTCATTATAAGTATTAGTTTTAAAATTATTTCTCACGGCCCCTGCCGATTGGTAATAGCAATGTTCACAGTGAGTGACTAATTATAGTTTGTTCATTCTAGTACTGTCAACGATAGTAGATGTAATTTCAAATCAATTCATTCAATTGAATCTTTAAAAATAGCCAGACGAGCTCAATGTTCACTGATTACCGGAGCGTCAGATATTGTTTTTTTTCAGACGTTGATATTTTTTTATAACTGCGTGACAGTTAGTCGGCACCATGGAGTTACTATTCTAACTTATTAACTCCATGGTCGGCACCTATTCATCCTGTCTTTTTATGCTTTGATGCTTCTACACACTCGAATCTAGGGTTCACGAGAATCGTTTTAAAATTAAAGCCATAAATTAAGTGTGTGATATGATACAAGAAGGATAAAAGATTTGTGAGTTTTTTTTTTTTTTTGCCCACCTGGTGTTAAGTGGTTACTGGAGCCCATAGACATCTACAACGTAAATGCGCCACACACCTTGAGATATAGTTCTAAGGTCTCAGTATTGTCACAACGGCTGCCCCCACCCTTCAAACCGAAACGCATTACTGCTTCACGGCAGAAATAGGCGGGGCGGTGGTACCTACCCGTGCGGACTCACAAGAGGTCCTACCACCAGTAATTACGCAAATTATAATTTTGCGGGTTTGATTTTTATTACACGATGTTATTCATTCACCGTGGAAGTCAATCGTCAACATTTGTAAAGTACGTATTTCATTAGAAAAATTAGTACCCGCCTGCGGGATTCGAACATCGGTGCATCGCTACATACGAATGCACCATATCAAATCCACCATACTGTACCAATTGAGTGAATCAAATCAAGTACCAACTATATAATATGTATGTACATAAGTTGGAAACCAGATTTCTTCAAATACTAAGTAAGAACAGCATCAAACACTAACTAGTTGAGTAACTATTGTATTCCTGTGCCTCGCCTTATATTTCGCAATGGAAGTACATATTTGTTATCGATATTATCTAGATTTTCAAGAGCTTTAAAAGCGTGAACAAACAAACGGTCAAATTACGCTTTTAAGGCTAAATACTTTGTAAATAAAAACTTAGTAAATTAAATACATTTTCGGTTAAAAATTTTCGTCGAGCTAAGCAAAAAAGAACACAAATACGCTCCTCTTGTGAGTACTAATGACCGATGCCACTTGAGCTCAGTATTATCCAAGATATCATTGATTATTTTCACACGAAACGCTCAAATTACCAATCAAAGAAACTCCTGGTAGGGGACGATATTACGAGTATATTTTTTTATTGAAATTCCCATTTATATTCTTAAAATAATATTTTAAATCTTTTAATTACGAAAATGTACATATCTAGAATACATTATGACCAACAAAAATTACATGGTGTCCACCTTGAGACATTAAGACGCAATGATCCTGTAAGAACAGAAAATAAATCTACATCTCATATCCAATGTTGCTGATCACAAGATGGCGATTTGGCGTGTAGTCAATAAATCACTTCTTACCCTGTTTTTTATAGGCCTGGGGCCGAGCTTTCTGTAAGGAACGTGGGACTCTTCAAACAGGTGTTGGGAGCGGGCCACGGGCCCAAGGATGGTATTTAGAGCCCTGCCCACTAAACGATTCCCTTGCACCCTCGCCCAAGTGTTCGATCTCCCACGAGGTCCTTATCCTGTCCTCTTATTAAACTACATATGTTATTCAACCTCTATTGCTTATTGTTTGTAGAAACTGCTCCATAGTATTTTTAAGATACCGACTATTGTTAGAATGTTATTTACAGATTAATTGTTTAAGCTTATTATTGTATGTTAAGGCTTTAAGTTTATTATCCTAGAAAGAGTTAAAATATGATATAAATATGATATATAGATGTTAGTTAACCTTATTAAAAACTTTGGAATGCTTACAGTGTATTTTTAATGTAGACAAAATATCAGGCGCTAATTCAATGGAAAGACAAATTTAAAAATTCAACAAGGTAAGTTTTTTTTTATAGAAAGATAGGATTTTCGAGACATTCATCTGTATTAAAGACAAAAAGCAGAGAATTTCCCCAAAAATTTAAACATTTGGCTGAAATTCTGCCAGCATCACCTTATCACCAACTAATTTTATCTGCTTTTGTAATGTTTACGTTTTGAATGTTCCAAATAATCAGGCGTTAGTTTGGCTGAGATCTAGTCTAGCTAACTTTCACTGGAGCCCGTTGTTGGCACAACATGAATGGCGCTAGTTGTCAAATTAACGGATATTCATCTTGTGCGTGATTCCCGGTAGATTCGCGGTAGGCGTGTCTACGGCATCCGAATTTCTTAAGCCCTACTATTACTACTACTATACTCATACAAGGCTTGAAGGGCACAATTCCTAATCTCTTGAAGTATTGCTATTCATCTGTAGGTCGGGGTTTCAAAATGCTTTGCGGTTCAGCTGTAGTTTTTACTTGTGATAGAGTGTATTGTAAGCTCGCACGTTTATATACGACTTTCCTGCCCATTTCTGCCGCGGAGTAGATACGCGTTTCGGTTTGCAGGATGGTCACATCTGCTATTTAATACAACAAAATTGAGACTTTGATCTCATGTTTCAAGCTAGGCTTCAGTAATCACGTTAGACCAGGTACCTGATCGGGCGTTAACTTATCAGTAAAATAAAAGAAAAAGGTAATCACACGTTGCGTTGACGAAAGGTCATGAAAAAAAACCACGATGATCTAATAATCGACTTATTTTATGATATTAAAAAAATATTATTTGATAATATATCGAATACTTATATGTGTTTTATTTTATAATTCGCACACAGATAGACGTGTGAAGGTAACGGCACGACGGGTGTTCAGCTCTAATTATGAATTGACACCAAAACGGAACCACAGCGTTAGTTCTGAGTTTTGAGTGACGGCGGGATTTAAGCCCTACTTCTATTATGGATAAAGTTGTAAATAGTTTCATAGGTTTTTTTTTTAGTACGTCAATGAAATTTCTCATATTGGTGATACTAAAAAGGAAATGCGGGCACCGTGAATACTAATGATGGAAGTTTAAAATTCGGGCCTCTTCTCCTTGAAGTAAGATCTGTCAAAAGGCTCGGGAAATTTTGTGGAAGGCAGTTCATACCAGAGTCGAACGCTACGTGGCGTACTAATATCTTTTCTGAATAATTTTATAGTCTATGGGATATTTTGATATTTCATTGATTGATATGGTATGTTGTCTTTGTAAATTTAAATAAATAATGAAGTATATGTACATATTTATAGGACCGGGGCACAGAAATAAGGGGACTTCACCACTTTTATTACGGGTGGTTGGAACTTTTGTGAGTCCGCACGGGTAGGTACCAATGCCCCGTGTCTTTCTGCCGTGAAGCGGTAATGCGTTTCGGTTTGAAGGGTGGGGCAGCCGTTGTAACTATATTTGAGACCTTAGAACTGATATCTCAAGGTGGGTGGCGCATTTACGTCGAAGATGTCTATGGGCTCCAGTAACCACTTCACTCCAGGTGGGCTGTGAGCTCGTCCCCTCATCTAAGCAATAAAAATAAAAAAAACTTAAGGGAGGAACAGGAATTATAAAGTACAATTGATACTCAACTTCATGTGTAAGGTTTCGGAAACCATAGAAAAAGAGCAAAAAATAAATACATTTCATAAATGTATGAAATATTGCAATATAATATAATTATGCAAGAGTGCCCACCATATGCCCACTATATCAAAAGATAATAAACCTAGACACGTCCTTACGGACCCACAGAACCAATAACCTTTGCATTAGACACCTTCAGCTCTAACACTAGGAGCAGGCTTAGGGACTTTGGTAACCGTAATCGCCGAACTCGACAAAGAGTTCAACGTGCAACCTAACCGATGCATCAGCTCGCTGAGTTTCTCGCCGGATCTTCTCAGCGGGTCGCGATTCCGATCCGGTAGTAGATTCCGGTAGGTCATTCGCGAAGCAACTGCTGTTGAGTTCTTAGGTCTCCTTCGGAGACGCTCGGGCAGCTGTTAGCAAATCTCACCCCTCCTGGCTAAGCCTTTGCTCGCCTACCTGTCCTGGTGAAACTGGAAAGGCCTCAGGGCCACCAGTAATCCTTCAATCATAAAATAATATATTATTATCGACCAGAAGTGAGGTAGTTAACAAAAAGAAATAAATAACACAGAACTGGCCTAATTATACTTCACTGAATTAACAAAACTTCTAACAAAATGATTTCAATTTACTATTAACGAAAACTGTTAAAATTACACAAGAACCAAACATGTTTCAACAAGAACCGCACACACGAACGCCACGCACAAAAAGAGGCAAAGGCGCAGCGAGGGATCGTTTTTATAGTTTTAGCGCTGGCTCTCGGTCGGGGGTTGCCAGGACCCTGTAACAATATATAATAAAGATATCGGCCCTTCTGCCAAATATAAATTTTAATTAAGCCGGGTACTACTTCCTTTTAATCATAGTACTATGAACTCGTAACGCAAATCCTAGCTAAGCACTATTTATTTGCGTATGGCTTATAGTGCATATTATTAATCATTTCTGTGTCTAAGCACAGACATGTCCAATGAAGTCAAGGCGCAAAACTATAAAATAAAATGGTAAAACATGAATCGAATGAAATGGAATGAAATTTGTATATCTTTTCAAGTTCCAGTAATTCGGAAGAAGGCATTAGTTGTAGTCATATTATTAGAGGCTAGATTCGAGTTACCAAAACATATGTATTTGATGTAAAGTTTCATTCTAATTTAACGGACTTTTTATGTTCACTATTGTGCCATCCTATTGTTCTTATTCACCATAGAGGAAACAATGTGTTTTTGTAACAATTGCAGAGAATAATGTGCACTGCTAAAGCTTTAAACACTTTAAACTATTCATTATGTAGGTAGGATCGTAAGCAAGCGACCTGGCTCCAACCGCGTTATTAAACTTCTACCCGTCCAACTCATCGTGATGTTGGCATCTATTTTCAATGCCGCTATGACGAACTGTATCTTTCCCGCGGTGTGGAAAGAAGCGGACGTTATCGGCATACATAAACCCGGTAAACCAAAAAATCATCCGACGAGCTACCGCCCGATTAGCCTCCTCATGTCTCTGGGCAAACTATATGAGCGTCTGCTCTACAAACGCCTCAGAGACTTCGTCTTATCCAAGGGTATTCTCATCGATGAACAATTCGGATTCCGTACAAATCACTCATGCGTTCAACAGGTGCACCGCCTCACGGAGCACATTCTTGTGGGGCTTAATCGACCAAAACCGTCATACACGGGAGCTCTCTTCTTCGACGTCGCAAAAGCGTTCGATAAAGTCTGGCACAACGGTTTGATTTTCAAACTATTCAACATGGGCGTGCCGGATAGTCTCGTGCTCATCATACGGGACTTCTTAACGAACCGCTCTTTTCGATATCGAGTCGAGGGAACCCACTCTTCCCCGCGACCTCTCACTGCTGGAGTCCCGCAAGGCTCTGTCCTCTCACCCCTCCTATTTAGCTTATTCGTCAACGACATTCCCCGGTCGCCGCCGACCCGGTTAGCCTTATTCGCCGACGACACGACTGTTTACTATTCCAGTAGAAACAAGTCCCTAATCGCGAAGAAGCTTCAGAGCGCAGCCCTAGCCCTAGGACAGTGGTTCCGAAAATGGCGCATAGACATCAACCCAGCGAAAAGTACTGCGGTGCTATTTCAGACGGGAAGCTCCACACGGATTTCCTCCCGGATTAGGAGGAGGAATCTTACACCCCCGATTACTCTCTTTAGACAACCCATACCCTGGGCCAGGAAGATCAAGTACCTGGGCGTTACCCTGGATGCATCGATGACATTCCGCCCGCATATAAAATCAGTCCGTGACCGTGCCGCGTTTATTCTCGGTAGACTCTACCCCATGATCTGTAAGCGGAGTAAAATGTCCCTTCGGAACAAGGTGACACTTTACAAAACTTGCATAAGGCCCGTCATGACTTACGCGAGTGTGGTGTTCGCTCACGCGGCCCGCACACACATAGACACCCTTCAATCTCTACAATCCCGCTTTTGCAGGTTAGCCGTCGGAGCTCCGTGGTTCGTGAGGAACGTTGACCTACACGACGACCTGGGCCTCGAATCTATACAGAAATACATGAAGTCAGCGTCGGAACGGTACTTCGATAAGGCTATGCGTCATGATAATCGCCTTATCGTAGCCGCCGCTGACTACTCCCCGAATCCTGATCATGCAGGAGCCAGTCACCGTCGACGCCCTAGACACGTCCTTACGGATCCATCAGATCCAATAACCTTTGCATTAGACGCCTTCAGCTCTAACACTAGGAGCAGGCTTAGGGACCTCGGTAACCGTACTCGTCGAACTCGACAAAGAGTTCGCCGTGCAACCTAACCCATGAATCAGCTCGCTGAGTTTCTCGCCGGATCTTCTCAGCGGGTCGCGATTCCGATCCGGTAGTAGATTCATTCGCGAAGCAGCTACTCTTGAGCTGTTAGGTCTCCTTCGGAGGCGCTCGGGTAGCTGTTAGCAAATCCCACCCTTCCTGGCTGAGCCTTTGCTCGCCCACCTGTCCTGGTGAAACTGGAAAGGCCTCCGGGCCACCAGTAATCCTTCAATCATAAAAAAAAAGCAACCTGGCTGTGCTCTTGGTATTGCTGATGTCCTTGAGTGCCTATAAGCGCTCGCCAAAGACTTACTGCTCGCTAGCTCTCGGCAGGAGAAATAAATTAATGTTCTAGCTCAGTTCCTTTTAGATTTTTGAAGGGTGGGACAGCCGTTGTAACTATATTGAAACTTTAGAACTTATATCTCAAGGTGGGTGGCGCATTTACGTTGTAACTTAACACCAGGTGGGCTGTGAGCTCGTCCACCCATCTAAGCAATAAAAAAATTAATAAAAAAAGATTCATTGTCTTTTACTGTAGTATGTGATGCTGAAGCGATTATAGTACATACAATGGCTGCTCCATATAACAAACCGATTATCTTAGCTTAATCATAAATTCATAACGGTTGATTGATTAAAATGTAAAAAAATCAATCGATCATGTATTGTTGTATGGATACAGTAAAACAGAATAGAAAAAATATTTATTAAAACGAAGCTTTTAATGCCACTATAATAAACAAGAGTAATGTGTATAATAAAAAACTTAATTTAATCATTTTACGGATCAAAGGGCTTGTTTGCAATGTCAAGTTAATGATTATTCACCCTTAATAAGACTGTATATTGTTAAACTTCCATAAATTTGTACAAAAAAACATCGTTTTGTTTTCTCTTAAAACATTTATTACTAGAATGTGCTTTGTTTTATACATTAGCTATAGGATCTTTGTAATATTAACGATCTGTATTGGCCTTAATTCAATCGTTTATGCCTTGTGGCCAGCTATCGAATTACACGCACTTTCTCTATGGGAAAATTCGCTACTGCTAATTATGGAGTGTTCCAGGGACATGGTAAACTATTATCATAACGTTTAGAATATTCATAGTATTTTCTTCTGTTTTCCGATATAATTAAAACCAATTTTACGGCGTTTTTATTGTCATTAATATATAATCCGACGTTTGTAATCTATCTATCTATATATATATCTATCTATATATATATATATAAAAATGAAGGTTTGTGTTCCTAATTCTTCTTTCCTTTTGCGGGCCTTCCTTACTGGAAGAGATTTAAACATGAAATAAGTAGTGCCCTTGTACTCTGTATCCTTATTGTCGTGTTTTTTTTCTAACAACCGTGTGTACAAAATATATTAAATAAATAAATAAATATATGAATTGCCGTTCGTTAGTCTCGCTAAAACTCGAGAACGGCAGGACCAATTTGGCTAATTTTGGTCTTAAATTATTTGTGGAAGTCCAGAGAAGGCTTAAAAGGTAGATAAATATGAAAATGCTCGGAATGAAATAAAGATAATAATTTAGTTTTTCCTTTGATGTGTCCCCCGTTGGACGGATTCCTTTTGTTTGTTTTAAGTTTATTTTATACAATAGGTTTTTTATTTATCGATTGAGGCACTACGAAGTCTGTCGGGTCAGCTAGTTTTTTATAGTTTTCACGGAGACGAACGTGAACTAGCGTATCTAAAAGAAGCCAGAGAGCATAATCAAGCTCATAATTAGTTTTGGCTTTGATAAAGTGAGAAAGGTTAATTTTCAGCAACGCTGTTATTAATTAACAACAACAAGTGTTGTGTTGTTAAGCGGCTTAACCTCTTGCACAAGAATTGCATCTAAATGCATCCGGGCCGATTTTGACACCATTACCATATAAAACTCATTTACACCTAGATAGCTGACATCTCAACAAACCATAACAATAGCCGGTAAATGCTGACGTTGTACCCTACTGTGTAATTGTGAAGCCTCTGTAGAACTTAGAGCACAAATTCGGTCATTCTACTTGTAAAAATGTTTAATTTCTTCGGGATATCTTCGGGGACACAGGATATCTTCGGAATTCTTTTATTCACTGATTTTATTGCTTTTTACTACGAATGCTACGTACGAATACACTGCCTATCAATAGTCCGATTTGTCTGACACACCGTTTGACTAATATGAAGTGGTTGGATGGTTTGAAAAGTTGTATTTGTCTTTATGCCTTCTTTGTACAGATAATACCATCACAGCAATTTGGTTCTGATGATCGAGATAAATCCATTTTAAAATCATAATATTTAATAGACTTTTAAAAAAAAAATGATAATGTGCAGTAGAGTAAAGTATGGTTTATTGTTCACCAATTGAATAATAATAGCTGAACAAATGTAAGTACAAAAAGTTCATATGAGACTGCCTATTTCTGCCGTGAAGCAGTAATGCGTTTCGGTTTGAAGGGCGGGGCAGCCGTTGTAACTATACTTGAGACCTTAGAACTTATATCTCGAGGTGGGTGGCGCATTTACGTTGTGGATGGCTATGGGTTCTAGTAACCACTTAACACCAGGTGGGCTATGAGTTCGCCCACCCATCTAACCAATAAAAAAAAATTGAATTATTGTTTTTGCTTTATTGTAACAGTCTATAAGTGGCTCAGGGCACAATTTGTGTTTGGGCCTTACTGGAGCCTGTAACCCTTCATCATGTGAGTGCCACTCTGACATAATATGTGGTAGCGAATTCTCAATTCCACTGTTTATCAGTTGTTCCACGCCTCAGGTCGGAACGCATCATTGTTTCGCGGTAGAAATAGACAAAATGGTGGTTCGTGCCTACACATTTACCAGAAAACATCCTACCACCTTTAATTAGTTTTTTTTGTCGACACTAATTTTAGCTACACGGTCTCATTCCTTCCGTAGTTGTTGTGAGTTGTTGCATTAGGTACGCATATACATATTAAATAATTGGTACCTATTGGATTTAAATAGCAGCGTAACCGCATCACTTAATAAGAATGCGTCCCGCTCATTAGCTTACAGACGCTTGTATCATAAAGCATTTCAATATTCATTTATTATTTTTTAGTTTTTTTCGATTGAGAGACTTCTTAACTAACTGTATGCTATGTACTTTTAGAACTAAAAACATTAGACATATTAATTAATACGTGCGATATTAATAAGGTCCGATTAACGCAATTTTTTGAAAATGAAAGAGAAATTTAAAGATTGTCAAGAGATGCGGCTTGGTGGGGAAAGTGTTACATGGTACTGAAACTATAAGTAAGAGGCGGTTGGCTCGCGCAATTCACAACTTGCATTTATACTTAATGTTGCGGACGTACTGTGTTAAAATTACAAAAATTCATAATTATAAATTATTAAAAAAACCTTTTTTTTTATGTGCACGTTGTTCTAACACTGGGATCCTTAAACTGGATTAAGGTATTGTATTTTGAAGACATAATAATTTGAAACTGTAGTTTTTTTTAAGAAATGTGTTACTTTTGTATTACCGTTGGATTAATTTTAATACACATTTATTATACAATTCATTTATTTTCGGTTTTCTTAGATGACAATGTTTTTTGCTTATTGCAGCGGCTTCGTTCGTAGTTGTAAAGTAAAAGTAACATCTCTAAAATTTTTATAGTTGATCTAAAAAACAAAATGTTTAGGACTTTTGGAGTTTGATGTTTCGATTTAGTTAAAGCAATTTTCTAGTAGCAATTTAATGAAAATTATCGTGACCGTGTAATCTTTAGCTTACTGTGTAATTACAAGAAATACGGCTGATAACTGCGTGTCTGTAATTTAAAAGTAAACAATAACATATTTTTATTATTATACTATTTTATATTTATTAAAGTCTTATTAACTATACAATATTATTTAAAAATGATTAAAGTACAAGTTTTGAAAATACTTTAAAAAATATTACCGTCATTATTATTATTATTATTATTTTATATATTTTAAAATTAATGATTAAAAATAATTTGTTTTGATGTATGCAATTGAATTACGCTCGTAGATTTTTCCATATTATATTTCCGATGTAATTCAAAGTTCATTCATTTAAAATAAAAATTAAATAGGAAAAATATTACAATGTGTAATTATTTATTTTATTAGAAATACGACACGAATTACAAATTTAACTTTAGAAGATTTTTTTTAACCTCTCTATTAGTGGAGCAATTACGAAACGATTTACTATTTAAGACAAATATCTTCTATCTAAGCTTTGGGGATGGATTCAGTTATTTATTTTGTACCGGTGACAACAAGCATCAATCAGTTTTGAATAAAATACTCATGATACATTGCTTTTCGTTAAACTAAAATTGATTTATTTGCGTGAGATTAGTGTGGCAAAGCAGTCAATTGATGTAGGAGTGGACTTTCAGAAATTAAAACACGATTTAGAGCAAAAGAGAGAGCACATTTCCTAAGTGGAAACATCAGAAACAGGCCAACATGCGTTCTTGTTTTCATGAGAGTTTGACATTCTGTCAATTGTTTTGTATTGCTAGTGATGAGACATTTTTAATGAGAGTTTTGTTTTGAATTTATTTAAACTGCTTAGTAAGTAGTTGGGCGGTATATATATACTTAGTCTGGCCATAAATACTGTTACAAAGGAAAACAAAAAAAAAAATCTATGGCAAATAACATTTATTACTTTTACAGTGTGTTAGTTTAATGCATAAATATAAAACAATTTAAAGTATAAAAAGCTTATTTGAAGTGGTCTCCATTAGCTGCAATACAGTCCTTTAAACGTTGAGGCCAGTTATCAATAGAAGCACGCACTCTTTCCATGGGAAAAATGTTCACTGCCAATCGTAAGGATTGTTTTAGGGACTCCAAATTATCATGGCGTTTGGAGCAAGCCGTATTTTCTAAAACTGACCATAAATCATAATCTAGCGGATTAAGATCGGGACTAGACGACGGCCAGTCTTCAGCTCTGATAAAGTTCGAAACTTTCGTTTCCAACCAAGACTGCGTAGACCGAGCTTTATGACCTGGTGCCGAGTCTTGCTGGAAAGACCATTCTTGATTATTGAACATGGTGTTGTTAAGGGGCTTCACTACCTTCTCAAGAATGGTATCTTGATACACTTGTGCCGATGTTTTGATACCTTTTTCACAAAAGTATGGCTCAGTCACTTCTTCATAAAGAAGCCATACTTTTGTGAAAAAGGTTAGCTATGGCTAATACCCCATCAAACCATCACTGAAGTCGGATAGTGCCCACATTACACTCTGTCGACTAATTGGGAAGCTTCCTTAGAGCTTTGAGCATAAATACGGTCATTTTGTTTGTTAAAAGGTTACTCAATTGTAAATATTTTCTCATCCGTAAACAAAATTTTTCTATGACCTCCCTTTACGTACCGCTTCGGTAGTTGTTTCGATTTTACCACCCTATTCTCTTTTAAATTATCAGTTAAGAAATTACCAGTACGTCTTTAATAGGCTGCAAGTCCTAAGTCATCTTTTAAAATACGCGACATGGTTCTAGGTGCTATCTTCATCTCCCAAGATAAAATATTTTGCTTTCGGACAGGATTTCTTCGAATTCTTTCCCTTACTGCTTTGACCACCTTTTTCGTACGAACACTACGTGGACGGCCAGATCTTTTTCTGTCACAAACAGAGGAGGTCTCATTGCACCTATTAATAGCCCGGTACATAAACATTTTACTAATACCAAGCGTATGGAGAGTTTTAAAAATTGCATTTGGCACCATACCTACTTTGTGTAATGCAATCACAGCGATTCGGTTCTCTTTATCACCCCACTCCATTTTAATATCGCAAAATATTGTACGATGTATTGGCGCCAAAATGAGAAAACTCAATGAGCAACCATATAAAAATGACAGATTCGAAATGTAATAGTTTGTTTATTTTTAATTGTACACTATTTATGGCCAGACTAAGTATATGTGTAAATGAAGCTCTCTTGGCCCTTCATTTAAATTACATTTAAATTTTCCGCGCATTAGCTTCGCCTTTCATAATAGTGTTATATATGGTGGTAGCTATGTTCATTCTATAATTGGATTTGCTCTCTGGCTTTGGACATTCAAAAATATAACGTGCTTTCTTAATAGATAAAAAAAACTTGCAGATTTAAAAAGAATTCTAAATATTGAAGCAATAGCTTTCAATGTTGTTTCTCTTTGCAGGTTCGAAAATAATTATAATAATTGTAAGTGTAGAAATAATTTAATAAAATAATAATAATAATAAACTCTTTGCAGAGCAACAACTTGGTTCTTTGTTTAATTACAAAACACATTACATGTATATAATATATATGTTTATAGCTATAGTATATTTTTTCCGATGGCGTTAGATTACTCACAACGGAATAACAACAAAATTTAATATTTTAACTCATATTTCAATTATCCCGTATGTTTTTTTTTTTTTTTCATTAATAAACTTTCTTCAATAATGTGATGTGAATAATAAACTCTAATTGCGTATGAGATGAGTATTCCAATTGTAAATTCATCGTATCGAGCCTAACTGTACTTTTAATAATATCAATGGAAGTATTGAAAAAAAAAACACTATTCAATGTTGAATGTTTTTTATCTGGGATTGTAGGTCAAAAAGTAACATTGATTGATAAAGTGCGTATTTGGTCGGTTGAAAGTGTGAATCATTTTCTACACTTTTAAAATAAACATTACTTCGTCAACGGATGCGATTAACTGAATCTGATTAGTTATTTCCATTTAAGTCAATTATTAACATTTGAATAAATTTTGTTTGATCTTTTANTCAATGTTGAATGTTTTTTATCTGGGATTGTAGGTCAAAAAGTAACATTGATTGATAAAGTGCGTATTTGGTCGGTTGAAAGTGTGAATCATTTTCTACACTTTTAAAATAAACATTACTTCGTCAACGGATGCGATTAACTGAATCTGATTAGTTATTTCCATTTAAGTCAATTATTAACATTTGAATAAATTTTGTTTGATCTTTTAAATGAAATTTGAATTAGATTGATTGTGACAGTTAAAGTTGCTGTAAGGCCTTCCAGTTAATCTCTGCGGTCCGATCTATTCGTGACTTTCCTTCTCTGACTTTTCACCCCTGAGCTCTTAGTGTTCGTTCCGTTTATCCATCGATTCGTAGGAATAGTAAGTACATTCAATCATTTCAGCCTGGCGCTACTTCTGCGATTAGGTTAGGTACTCCCAAAAGGTTAGATAATCTCCCAAACTGCATTTTACGTACGTTTATAATTTATTGAAAATTTCACTAGCAAAAACCTTAAAGCCACTCCAGTATGTCGAATTTTTTTATCTAGGGGACAAATAACATATGTTTCCAATCGTCAGGTATTTTTTGATTGTTCCAAATCTGAAGAATCAGGATTTTTTTTTCTCGAAATCAGTCAGTATATTTTATAAACTCTTCTTGGAAACCCTTCATTCTCGGGGATTTTTATTTTAATTAGTCTAACGGCTCGCTAAGAATCTTCTAGAGTAGGATTCAAATGTCATCGGTCTGTTGATTATTTAATTGAAATTCCGGTACTGATTCAAAAACTGTGGTTCTGGGTTTGAGTTATTTTCTCTGTTAATTTGACCATAAACATTTCAAGTTTCCTTTTGATTGTAAATGGGATGCAGTCTCAGACAACTACTGTTCGTCACATAATTTTTTCTTTTTCTTATCTTTTTTTTATTTATTGCTTAGATGGGTGGACAAGCTCACAGCCCACCTGGTGTTAAGTGGTTACTGGAGCCTATAGACATCTACAACGTAAATGCGCCACCCACCTTGAGATATAAGTTCGAAGGTCTCAAGTATAGTTACAAGTATAGTTAGTTTTTATGTAGTAAGGAGGTCTTTTTCTCGACTTCTTGGCTCCTTATGTTTTTTCTCTGCGTCTGCGAGTGTAGCTTTTTTGCATTAGTGGTTTTTTGACATTCATCATCAAACCAATCATTATATTTTGTTATTTCTTAATTCTAGAATTTTCTTAGGAGTCGTAGATAAAAAATTCCTTGACATTCTGTGAGGTGTTATTAGAAAAGCCAGCGCTATTTTCTTAGTCCATTTTCCTAAGTTCTCTGCAGTATGTGTCCATGTTCCTGGATTCGACGACCTGTTCTATCTACAACCTTGAGCGCCCGAACAGTACTTCGCGTCCATCAGAATATGATCTATTTGGATTTAAGTGACGTTATCCGTGGAGATTCATGCTATCTTGTGGATTGTTTTTATTTAGAAAGCGTGTGATGCCGACAACAATTTGTGAGGAAGTTGCCATATTAATTAGGTAAGTAAGTGCCTTTGTCGTTAGATGTTTTGTGCCTTTGCTTTTACCGTAGTCGGTACTTTTTATATCTTTTCATCCTACTTTTTCATTTAATTTTCTATTAAATAAATGAAGACATATGTATAAATAAGAAGAAAATAAATTCATGTAATTACGACATGAATGACAATAACACAAGCAAATACTTATTTACATTAATTAATAATACACAAATTGTTCTAATTCATTTTCTTCTTATTTTATGCACGCACGCAAAATGTCAGAAAATTAAAACTAAAATCAACGGCTCTGAAGAACTTGTTGCGAAGGTCACTGTGGAGTGCAACCAAAAACAATCAATGACGAGGTAACCGCACTGGCGCAACGGCACGACTGGGTCACTGATGCAAAATTATTCTCACAAGACGAAGCGTTTATTTACCAGTCCTTCTTAATGCTATTTTTAAGACCTAAATAGTGAAATTGATTATCTATATATTAATACGGGAAGCAAAAACTTTGTACCCCTTTTTACGAAAATGGCGCGGACAGAGGAGTATGAAATTTCCCACACATATAGATTTTTTTTTTTTTTTTTTTTATTGCCCTTGTAGGCAGACGAGCATACGGCCCACCTGATGGTGAGTGGTTACCGTCGCCCATGGACTTCAGCAATGCCAGGGGCAGAGCCAAGCCGCTGCCTACCTAATATAGGGAAGGAGTGCAGAATATGATATATTTTTTTAATTATGCAATACATTAAATCAATAAAAAACATTAAACACACTACCATATATTTGACACACACACGCATGCATTCTATTTGTTTGTTATCAAACTTTTCTTATTGCTTACAGTTTGTTGTCAAATTGAGAATAGAATAGATATTGTTTATCTTTAACACTAATTGTCTAAAGTGTAGTCTTGGCGAAATCTGTGATTAAAGAATTATAATAGTATTTGACAATAGAACCATAATAGTCTACAAAGTAATAATTTCAATTAATTATAGTCGAATTTCAACTACCGGGGGACCACTAGTTTAAAGAAATAGCCCATGGGGTTATAGTCCCTGTGCTGGTCCGATCAAATGAAGACTAAATTGGACTGTAGCATCAATCCCTCTATCCACTGCGCAGAGGACAGGAAAGAATGGAGGAACATAGT
The DNA here is from genome assembly GCF_003987935.1 of Bombyx mandarina. The sequence continues at coordinate 298,847 of NW_021011526.1, read as the reverse complement.
CCGAGCTAAAATGCTCCCTACAGCTCACGACCCTCAGCACTGAAGTACATGATTCAAGCAGTAGTAGTAGTTTAGTATAGCAGGCAAAGAATTTCTGAATATATGGCCAACGTATATTTTTATTTATTAAATATCCCAAACATTTAGATTTTAGACTATAAAGTCTTACAATCTTACAATTTTTGAGTTAGGAATTTTATCAGAACAAAAGTAAGTAACTAAATAATAATATGTCACAATTTTATTCAGTTAAATTTTAGTTAGTATTCGATTTTTTTTAAATATTTTTTAACTTATGCTTATTTGCATGGACTTCCACTTTTGCACAGACTCCCCGAAAGCGGCTGTTCAAGTCTCAACTGCACTCCGCTTAAAATCCAAGAGGATAATATAATTAAATCTTTGTGCTACTGTTGCTTTTGAGGTACGACTTTCCTCTATGTAACAGACACTGCCTCTCGAAAACTTTGAAATGGCTATAGTTTTGCACTATTCCGGCCACTGACATCAGAGCTCAAGAAGAATATAGTACGCTTTTCATTTATAACGTGGCCTAGTGGCCTTTTTTATCATGGCCTTGGTGAAACTCATTGAAGAGAGGTAGTACTCTCTTACACTCTCTTACTCGCTACAGATATTCAGTTCACAGTGAATAATCTGGAGGCGAATTCTAGAACGTTATGTGCGCTAGATTGACATCCCAGATTCTAATCTTTTACGTTCGTCGTATTTTTATGAAGTTTCCAGTAGCGTTGTATCCACGTGATACATTGTCTTCCAAATGTGCGGTAGTCCATTTCATATTATCGTTTGCTCCGGATGCCGCGCCGGTTGCTAAGTGAATCGCATGGCATCGTTTAGTGCAATGGTTTTCTCTTGCTTCTTCGCCATACTTTATAGGGATGAATTAAGTCTCAAGGTCGCTCAAAACCCTTGCAGTTGGTTACCCGAACTAGGTGAATGATTATACCGCCATTTACTCGATCGTCAGAACCTCGTCAGGTGTTCAAAAGGGTGATAAATGTCGTCGCCGTACAGGTACAACACTCGCAGTTGAGGTTGACAGTAGGGTTGAGAGGATCTTATATGTATCTTTTCTTTATTTGCTTAGATGGGTGGATGAGCTCACAGCCCACCTGGTGTTAAGTGGTTATTTGAGCCCATAGACATCTAGAACGTAAATGCGCCACCCATCTTGAGATATAAGTTTTAAGGTCTCAGTATAGTTAAAACGGCTGCACCCTTCAAACCGAAACGCATTACTGCTTCACGGCATAAATAGGCAGGGTGGTTGTACCTACCCGTGCGGACTCACAAGAGGTCCTACCTACCACCAGTAAAATCTCTTATTATTATTATCTATTATTTATATATCTCATCTATTCTCTCTCAATTCACTTAAGCTTACGAAGCAACTAAATAGTGCTATGGCTTCTTAACGAGAGAAAGCAATTTCAATTCAGAGCAACATGATTCAGAAAAGAAAAAGAAAAAAACTCATTATACAGATGCCACAGCGTACAGTATTAGGGTCATTTTGAGGTTTCGGTTCAACGTTAGCGAGATATTTCAGTACCTCCTTAAAATGTTCTATGAAATTAAAACTAATAAATCTGTATCTTCATAACAACGTTGATAACGTCTTTAACTACTCACTTAATTCTTAGTGACTATCTGTTGTCCTTGCTCGTTCACGAAGCCCGCTATAGAAAGCAGAGTATTATATACACTTGACATTGGCGAAATCTAAAAGGAAACGCCATAAACCTAAGAGATAGATTGATAACGTCAAATAAATATGTTGCTATTAGTACCCAAAATATATTTTTGAATATTGTTATCAATACGTAGTACACCGTAACGTATTTGCCGTATCTTTTTAGAATTGTTCCTAGATGACAACGGTGGCCTGGAAGAGAATGCTTTTAGTGAATAAACTGATTAATTATTTTCAATGTTAATAATGTTTTAGTGTGCAATAAAGCTTACTTTCTCTCCGTCTCTCTCATAATGTGGGCGTGTACAAACTTCACACACAATTGAGTCTACGATTTGAATATCTGTTTTTCTTGGAAAACTACGGAAATACTACGTGTGCACAATGCACTTCCACGAAAATGAAATAACATCGCGTAGTAAAAAGCAAATCCTCAAAATTTTAAATTTGCTTAATTTCATTATTAAAGGTATTTTACGGCTTAATCTCGCATAACTCTTATTTTATTGTCATTATATCGCTTCCGACGTTTCGTATAACTTAAATTTTTCGTGGATGGATGACGGACGATTAAGGCGTTTATCGACAAAATTTAAATATTGTGCTAACTACCCTCAATGTTACTATAAAAACTATTTCTAGACTTTAACATTTCAATTCACAGACCAAAGTGATGTCATCTAGAGGTCTGACAGGTTTTTGTGTCTTGGGTTTTCATGTTCACATTATGAAGCGATGGGCTTATAGCAAATAGGCAGGGATAGGTGTCGTTATCCTTCTTATGAATTACTGAATCACGGCCGAGATAGGTTGCAATTTGAAGAATGGGACAACACCGGTCTATAATCGTATACCGATACGATTATAATATCAGCCTCATGTCTCAAGGCAGCTGGTGGCGTTTACGTGTTTTAGTAACCACATAATGTAAGTTTCCCCGTGAGCCCCTTGACCAATCTACGCAATAGAAATGTTAATGTCTCAATCTGACAGCGCCATTCATTTCGTGATGATTGATCTATGTATGAGCTTAGATTGTCACTTGAGCTCGTCTGTATCCTTAGAATGATGACCAAAAATCCTGAACTGAGAGAACGCAGAACGTTCATTTAAGATCATGTTAGTCGAAACACTCTTAACAGATTAGTAGGTATGTTTGAATTTTTTTACACAAATTCCTCCATCATCCGTGACATCAGTTTTTGTTGTACGCGATGCCACTATTTCGTTTCTACGTAATGAAAAATGTTAATTCTAATGATTACGCTCAAATTACAAACGTTTTAATTTTTAAATTTTTTATTTATTGCTTAGGTGTGTGGACGAGCTCACAGCCCACCTGGTGTTAAGTGGCAACTGGAGCCCATAGATATCTACAACGTAAACGCGCCACCCACCTTGAGATATAAGTTATAAGATCTCAGTACAACGGCTGCCCCACCCTTCAAACC
>NW_021011526.1:139707-294489 GCF_003987935.1 Bombyx mandarina | reverse complement strand
ATATTTTGTAATTTTAAATTAAGACACAAAATACTAAAAACTGAAAATAATGTAGCCAGTCCTAAGCCTGGTAAAAGCATGAAGGAAAGTTTTTTTGATATTTTTATTTTGATGTTCTTTTTATTACTTTAAGATCATATTATAAATTGATATCAGAAAACCAACCGTATAACGTTGACTTAAATCTATATCTACTACGATATTATATCAGCGTATCGTTTCAAATCTCAAATATCAGGAATCGAGAAAATCTACTAGCATCCATCAATATATAGATTCAGAAAATATATAGATTCAATATCCGATATTGATCCTCGATATATAGATACGATTCGATACGCGGCAAAACCGATATTACCCACTCCTACTTTGACCACCTTTTTCGAACGAACACTACGTGGACAGCCAGATCTTTTTCTGTCACAAACAGAAGAGGTCTCATTGCACCTATTAATAGCCCGATACACAAACATTTTACTAATACCAAGCGTGTGGAGAGTTTTAAAAATTGCATTTGGCTCCATACCTACTTTATGTAATGCAATCACAGCGATTCGGTTCTCTTTATCACCCCACTCCATTTTAATATCGCAAAATATTGTACAATGTATTGGCGCCAAAATGAGAAAACTCAATGAGCAATCATATAAAAATGACAGATTCCAAATTCAAATGTAATATTTTGTTTATTTTTAATTGTAACACTATTTATGGCCAGACTAAGTATATATTTACTTTTATAAATATTTTCTGGGAGTACAAAAAGAATTTGTATTCGTTGGGCAGAACGTAAAATTGATTCTTCGATGTTGCTTAAATAGTTAACACAATCAAAAAGAAGTAAATGTTTTGAAACCTTAAACTTATTAATAAAGATTTTACTATTTATTTGACTCTGTAATCTGTCACGATGAATAAAAACATCACAATTACTTTTTTTCAAGCGAATGTTTAGAGATATTGAATTCGTTTTACAATGTGTTAAAACGAAATGGGTATGCAGTAGGTAATTTTTAGTGATTTCTTGTAAAAAATATAGGGGTAATTTATGTTCTTGTATAAACTGATTTGAGACAGCTCGCAATTGGTAATGTGGATGACAGTACGCAGTTGACGTAAACTCGGGTAAATTCTTAGTATTTGCGATTCGTGTGTGTATATTCACACATTGCTAAACCTACATAACGCTTTCGCACCGACCTCTTTGTGTTGGCTTGATGGTTTACGACTAAGCGTTACTGGGACGGCCAGACCGTAAAATATTCGCGTTGTTAAATCAAAATACCTACTCAGAGAAATACAGAAATTCCAAAGAGCCCTTAAAAATTGAAGAATTTTTTTTTAATTTTTTTTTTATTGCTTAGATGAGTGGACGAGCTCACAGCCCACCTGGTGTTAAGTGGTAACTGGAGCTCATAGACATCTACAACGTAAATGGGCCACGCACCTTGAGATATAAGTTCTAAGGTCTCAGTATAGTCACAACAGCTGCCCCACCCTTCAAACCGAAACGCATTACTGCTTCACGGCTGAAGTAGGCAGGGAGGTGGTACCTACCCGTGCGGACTCACAAGAGGTCCTACCACCAGTAAAAAATTTGTAATTCATTTTGGTGAAAAATTCGCTATCGTTATAAAATCCATTTAAAGTTCTATTTTTTTAATCGATTTTACTAATCTTTTTAGAGATTAGCTTGATACATACGTTTATGTGTATCACGTTTTTATAAAAAGGAAACAAACAAATCGCATTTTTGTTAAATTCGTGTAGCAAAATCTTCAAGACCTTGTCCCACTCGGTGTCTATCTATCTATTTTTCATAGTGAGTCACAATGTGGTTCGAAATCCCTTTGTTTTTGTATTTGTTAGGCAATGCAAGGCATACACACCTTAACGCGTTCGTTGCGCTGGCGATCATTTAGTTCGTGCGACACCTACTTCCTACCATTTCCTAGCTTCCACTATGGCTTTTATTTCGTCGTTGGTGACTTTAGTTTTCATTGTAGTTAGTTCATTGCTTAGAAAAAAAACATGTCAAAAGCGTTCAAACCACTATCTAGTTGTGTTTGTTTGTAGTGTTCATTTCGTTGATGTATTTAATGTTGAGCCGCTTATGCGGCATTGCTACCGCAGCGGAACCCATATTCCATAATTACTCGTATTTTTTATCATGTCCATATTTATAAAAATGTAGAGAAAACAAAACACTAATCAATAAACAAATGACTGAATTTGAAAAAGGGAATTCTATATTTTCAAAATGATATTCATTTGAATTTAGAATTTATTGCCAGCCGTACATAAATTACGTATCAAATGGCCAGTATTGTAAAATTGCAATTTCATAGGTTGTTATTATACCAATGAATGCTATTGTGAGTAAGTAATAAGATGCAGCAACGTGGAATTTTCAGGTCAAGTTTAAGTCTTGTCGATGCTTCACTTGTTAAGATGTGCAATATTTTTTTATGAATTATATCAAACCTGTTGTATACAACAAAGTATTTAAATAGTGTCTATTTCGTGTCGATTTCGCTACCTATTGTTTTCTATATTGTAGTATTGTTAAAATAAGTTTAATAATGTAATGGATATATTTTACAAACTTATTTCGTATAGCATGTAATTTACTCAGTCAAAGTACATGTAACATTCTTGATTATCTAGTGACTACGAATTATTAGTCCTGATACTTACTTGAACCAATGTAGCGTTTTCTAAGATTTAATCACAAATTCATCATTTTTTATATTTATCATAGAACTAGCGACCCGCCCTCGCTTCGCTTCGGAAACATTAAAACACACATGAAACAAAAAAAAAAAAAAAAAAAAGTAGCCTATGTTCATCAGGGACAATGTCGGCTTCTAATGGAAAAATATTTTTTCAAATCGGTCCGGTAGTTTCGGAGCCTATTCGAAACAAACAAACAAACAAATCTTTCCTCTTTATAATATTAGTATAGATAAATAGGTAACGCTCTGTTGCGAGTCTGAATTTTGTTCTTTGAATTTCATTTGAGAACTTTAACAGTGCCCCTACGTTTGCCGCAGGGGCGCTGTTCCAACTTCATACAAATTTGAGTTAACTTATACGCGTTCGAGAAGTTAACTGTTAAAGTTAAAACTCGCACTAAGCACACTGGACATTTTAAAAGCACTTCTCGTTATTCTCGGACAAGTCAAACATCCTTTGTTTTCGTACTCAATATTGGTTTGGAAAAAACAAGTTAACTTCCTACTTTGAAGTTTCTCTGTATTTGTTATCTTTAATTTCAGAGAGTTAACAACGTGGTGAATCACAGTCTGCTTTGAATACTATGAAGAACCGAAATGTATATTTTTTTTTTCAAATTTAATCTATTACATTATGTAAATAAGAGTTTAAAAAACGAAAAACATGTTATAGTAGTCAGCTGTAGCTAAAAAGTAGAAACTCGAATAATTTAATGATAATTAGACAAGGTAAAAATAAAAGTGCAATTAAGAAAAGGAATAAAAAATAGTACAAATGAGTTCAGCGTATTACCTGATTACCTGATGATGATGATGATGATGATACTTAGGATAATCGCACAATTTTAACTAACTATTACTATTTTTTTTTTTTTTTTTATTGCTTAAGTGGGTGGACGAGCTCGCGGCCCACCTGGTGTTAAATGGTTACCGGAGCCCATAGACATCTACAACGTTAATGCCCCCACCCACCTTGAGACATGAGTTCTAAGGTCTCACTTTTAACAGTACAACAGTAGCCCCGCCCTTCAAACCGAAACGCATTACTGCTTCACGGCAGAAATAGGCAGGGCGGTGGTACCTACCTGCGGACTCACAAGATGTCCTCCCACCAGTAATTACGCAAATTATAATTTTGCGGGTTTGATTTTTATTACACGATTTTTTTTCTTGACCGTGGAAGTCAGTCTTAATAAACATTTTTTTTAAAACGCTGACCGATTTTTTTATGTCTTTCAATGCAAATTACAATGAACAATAATAATTAAGTGTGAACAAAAACTGTTTTTGTTATTTAACTATTGACTTTAAATCAGTTATTGTGATTAATAATTATCAAATTATCATTACGTTACTATTCACGTAATTATTACCGGTTGGACAGGGCATCGGTGTGCCTGGTAATGACATTCTTGTTACAGAGGCCGGGTCCCACAATTGCATCCAATACGGTCACTCTCAACATCAAGTACCGTTCGTGGTGAAAGTTATGTCGATCTGCGGGCTACCTTTAGAGCATACTTTGGCGTCACTTGACGATCCCTCCCACTTAATCTTTGTAAGGCTGTTGTATAGATGAACAGTGCCATAAGCCGAATGTGAACTAAGTTTCACCAGGGTCAAACGCTGAACACGTGACGTTGCCATTATTTACTTTTGTCCGTGAGGAAGTAAAAGTTCGCAATGTAACCAATTACCTACCTGTCATGTCTCCAGTATCTTCTATAGATGGATTTATAGCACACATTTTTTTGTACATGGTTTTTTTTTAGCTTTGAATAATTTTAATGATACGCTCCGTAATGGGAATCGGTCATGTGTTATAAATGTTGTTTGGAAGGTTTTAATCGAGAGCACGAATTTCTGTTTCTGACGCAGCAAACAGGAGTAAATAATGATACAAATTGACTTAATAAACGTTATTAGAGCCTTACTATGGAAAGAAAGCGTGGCCCAATGACAACTGTTTGAAAAATTCAATTCGAAAATTGTAAGGATAATAAAAACCCCAGGCTAATTTTGCTGGAGTCATGGTCCAGACGGCTGGCTGATCCTTCGGCTGGTCGTAGGACCGTCGAGGCGATTCGCCCGGTCCTTGTGGATTGGGTGAATCGTGACAGAGGACGCCTCACTTTCCGGCTCATGCAGGTGCTCACTGGGCATGGTTGTTTCGGTGAGTTCCTGCACCGGATCACAGCCGAGCCGACGGCAGAGTGCCACCATTGTGGTTGCGACTTGGACACGGCAGAGCATACGCTCGTCGCCTGCCCCGCATGGGAGGGGTGGCGCCGTGTCCACGTCGCAAAAATAGGAACCGACTTGTCGTTGCCGAGTATTGTGGCATCGATGCTCGGCGACGACGAGTCGTGGAAGGCGATGCTCGACTTCTGCGAGTGCACCATGTCGCAGAAGGAGGCGGCGGGGCGCGTGAGAGACACACAATCCCGCCGCCGTCGAGCGGGGGCCAGGGAGGCGGATTTCGCCCAAGCCCTGGCCCTCTAAGTGTTTCGGGTCCCCCTCACATGTCGGTCTGGGGACCGGCGAGGGGGGCCTAAGAAGCACGTGCAAGCTGCTCTGCACGCGTTTTACGCAAGAGCATCCGGGTGATGGAAGGCCGGCTATCCTCGACCCACGCTGGTTCTGGCCCAGCGGGGTATTCCGTAGGGTAACCCACTCTAACCGGCGCCATCTAGGCGGGCTTCGGACAGCCGACCGAGAGGGCTGGTGGTCGTGGCGCCGACGACCGCCAGTCCGGCGTCCCGAGGGGGAGGGTGATGGGAGAGATGTGCTCCGCACTAAACGTTTCACTTTCCCCCCTTTGCCTTGTCATGAGTTCTGTATCATGCGCGGTTTGGGACGTTGGTTGTTGAGCGACAGGAGGTTTTAGTCAGTTCGACTGTAACATACCCCGCCCAGTATTGCTGGACAAAAAAAAAAAATCTGCGTTAAAGCTGGAAGGCTAGCTGTGTAGCTGTGTGCCATTATTATACCTATTTCGACTCCTGAAAAGTTATTGCTATTTCTTCGAAGGCATAGCCCATTGAATTTTTAGCCGGATCTTCTCAGTGGGCTGCCATTTTGATTCGTTGGTAAATTTAGATTTAGCAGTGCTTCGTTGAATCAGCAGTGTCCTACTATCGCATTTTTGCTTAGCAATGTCTCTCAGACTCCCCTGAGCTCACCAATTGAGATGAAATCAGAGAAGTCCTTCGAGGAAATAAAAAAATTACCTTCTAACCACTAAAATTTAATCTACAAATTAATTGACAACAGCTTTAAAAAATGTATGTTTTTATTTTTTTCTTCATACTCAATAAAAATGTAGATCGATCAAATATCGTAATCTAAGGAAAAATGTTAACTTGACGTGCCCTAGATTCTTTGTGAGGCTGTAAAATTATATTTGCAGCATATTTTACTTGGAATATTAATGCCCTTCTCGGACTTCAGTGAAGATTTGTATAGCGGTATATAAAGTTAATACGAAGCTACACTATCAAAGTCACTATGATTTTGATATTAATATAATATAATTGATAGTATATATAAATAATAGAATCCAAGTTGGAAAATAGGGTAGAAAGTGTTTGTTATATCCGTTTTATTGGATACGAATGAATTCCCATGTACACTCATTTGTTTGATAGATCACCGGCCGACTATCGTACATAGATTAGAGTACATATAACAGAAAGTTTCAACTCAAACACATAATAGACCCACGATCGCATAGTAGACGTACAAACAAACAAATTAAATATTTCCAAATATCATAAATAAATAAAAATCTTTATTATTCGTTATTGATGTTTCATCGTAAGCGAAAAGTTCATAAGCATAAGAAATCTTGTTTCAAAATATTTTGTACCTTTAATAAACAATTCTAGGGATAACTTAAATATGAAAAAGAAATACATACGTTTAGCTCTTTAAGATTTTATTCTGAGTTTCAAACTGAAAGCGAATTACTTTTTATTATATTTTCTTCATCTAAATTCGGATGGTTCAATTTGAGTTACGTAATAAATTTCGTAATTGCGTTATATTATACACCAGTTAATCTGAAACCGTGAAGCTTATACTGGGCGCAGAAATTTCAGAAATATGGTTCTAATAATACATTTCTGTCTCCTCTCTCAAGCCTCTCAGAATATAGCTTTAGTACATGAAGATTTATTACTACTGGTCACACTCCAACCGCTAGTGTAATTGTGACACGCGATATTGTGAAAGTAAAATACTAGTCGCATTTACGCTACGTAATACCTTTAATAGCTTTATTATCACTTTCTAACGATACAAGGGGATCCCAAAGTTCGCGACAGTCAAGGTCAACTGTATTGTCTGTTCAATCAGATATTAAAATCTATATATTAATACGTGAAGCAAAAACTTTGTACCCCTTTTTACGAAAATCGTACGGACGGGGGAGTATGAAATTTCCCCCACTCATAGACAATATAGAGAAGGAGTGCACAATGCTAATATTTTTTTTACAATTATGCATAAAAAATACATGTAATCAACAAAAAAACATTATGCACACTATCATGTATTTGACAAACACACGCATATGTACAGTTTTGTTTATTGTTTAATTTCTGTGGTCAAATTGAGAGCAGATTAGTATTGTTTGTCTTTAATATTATTTGTTTATAGTGTAGTCTTGACGACCCCTCGTCTGCCTGCGATAATACCCCTGCGATTATAGAATTATAATAGTTTTCGTCAATAGAACCATAATAATGTTCAAACTTATAGTTTAAATTAGTAATTACAGTCGAATTTCGACTACTGGGGGACCACTAGTAACAATTAAAGACACATAAACGTCTTAATGAGAGATTCAATAGTTTCAAATTGAAAATCGTTTATTTCAACTTAGATGTCAGTATAACACACTTGTTGAATGTCAAAATATAAATAACAATGTTAGCTCTACCATCGGTTCCAAAAAAAGCCACAGTACTGAGAAGAACCGCCGAAACAAACTCAGCGGGCTTTTTTTTTGTTTTTTCTTAATATTTTTTTTTAAATAAGTAAATAAGTAAAAATATTTACAATAGTTGACAGCCGAGAAGCGTAACTCTTTTGTCAATACTTTACAGCCTATTTCTTTGTTATTTTTCAATATTGAAGGGAAACTTGATCTTGTTTCTTCCAAAGTGAAGCCTGGAAAACAAAAGCTTAGTGCAAACAGGTACTAGCGTAGAGCTGCATCTCGGATTCGGTATCTATACTAATATTATAAAGCTGAAGAGTTTGTTTGTTTGAACGCGCTAATCTCAGGAAGTACAGGTCCGATGAGAAAAATTCTTTCAGTGTTAGATAGAGGATCACCAATAAATAATGTTTCAAAACCGTGGTTTTTTCTCTCCGAATTGATAACCTCCTTATTTGAAGTCGGTTAAAAATCATGATTGTGGTTCCTTAAATAGCTCCTTAACCTTATTGTTCAAAAATATTTTCACTCTTACGTTATGCCAAAGTAACTAGGTATTCCACGCGGACGAAGTCGCGGGCAAAAACTAGTACTTCTATAAAGTTTATGAAAGCAGGAAACTACGCTGAACAATCTTCCCAAGTAGTTGTTTCTTAACAAAAATTTCGCGTCTATACGCTAATTTTGATAGTCTGAGTGTTGTGTTTGCTTAATTGTATGAGATACAGTAAGCACGTGTGGATTTAAACTTCAACATACACTTTCACATTGACATTAGTCGCTAGAATGGCGTTCACATGTAACACATTATACATCGAAAGACGCATAAAAAATTAGGTTATGAGAATTCTCCGTTACGGATGAATCCCTTCACCATCCGCTGAATTAGAGCCATCCGCTGTGGACTACGCTGATTTTTCAAAACTTTATGAGCTGATATATTTCGATTTAAATTGCACAAGATAACAGAAACATAACCACACGTCGTACAACGGAACAACAACGGAAGGCTCATTTTATCAATTATTTAATGACATGAAACATGAAAAGTTACGAGGGATGAATTAGTAATTCACTCTTTCAAGATCTTGCTTCAATTTTAAAAGTATATACTTTCAGAAGAAAATTTGAATTAAACTGTACATCAAATTTAATATATTTTTTTTTATTTACACTTTTTTTATAAATTATGTAAATAAACCTACCCTAACCACTTAATCTATATGGGTCGTACGTTCTTACTACCGAACTTATAAATACCGATTATATACTTCACCAAGTCACTGTTATAAGCAACGGAAGTGTCACGATGCAGGAAAAGTCTTAATTATGAAAATATCAAATATGGACTGTTTGATTTGTCGTCCATTGATTAAATTCTGTCAAGATTATCTGCCGAAACAAATTAAAGAAATTTTAAGAATACGTACATAATTATTAGTATGCTAGTGCCGTTATTAAGAACCTTAATAACGCTAATTAGGTAGTGTAGTAATATGATAAAGTTGTGCGTAAATTATTCAAATTAATTTTTACTTACTTATTTATCATATGATAATTATTATCATATAATAATTAACATATGAGGACGTCTCTTACCTTTTTTTAAAAGTTATTTTGATATTTTTCTGTGGTAGATCTTCGGCACTAATGATTTCTTTTTATTTTATATTTCCCAAACGTGAAAATGCATTGAAAATATGCATCGCCGGTTTTTCTGTAATAACTTAAAAGTTGCTATTAATTTAAATGTTTTAAAGAGTAGTCGCTGGTTGAATTAGGACAGATAAAACAGCTTATTCATTTAAATTCTTTATACTCTTCCTTGTACACGCTTCTTTTTTTACATTCTTTAATTTTCAGCGCGTTAAAATAACTTGATCTGCTGTCGGACTTACCGTAGTTCTTAGAAATTTCAATGGTTCCAGTGTAAAAAAACTAGTCCGATTTTAACGTTGCTCGTCTCGCTCAAAGTAAAAAACGTAAGTGGTCCAAGTTCACGGCCCGTCTGTTATGTAGGTACTAGTGCCATCCATTCGAAATCCCAATTGTATTTTAGTAATAGATTTTAAATTTAGATTAAATTTTTTATCGCTTGGAACGCATGCCTACTTACTAGACGGCATAAATAGATAAATAGCAGGATTGTTTTTTTTTCTTGTTTTTTTTTTCCTACCTAAGTTGAGAGCCTTGAGAGGCTATGTTAGCGTAACCCTAACTTTTGTAGGTGAGCTCACGGGGCTCAAACCTGATGACGTTGCTAACACGAACCCTAGCAAGAGCCGCGCTTCGCAGAATCTATCACCGGATCGGAAACGCGACCCACTGAGAAGATCCGGCGAGAAACTCAGTGGGCTGTGTCTATGGGTTAATTTACTCGTCGAGCCCTTCGTCGCAAGCGACGGGTTCGACGAGGACGGTGACCGGATTGCTCTTGTGTTCGTTATTCTCTATGACTGTTAGCTAGCTTACGAATCAAATTTTTCATTATATGGAGGAGTGAAAGGCTATTTGGTTTAAGCGACATTTTTGCAACTTTACAGGAGAGCCATTAAGTTAAAAATTTTGAAAAAAGTATCATAACCTAAAACTTCTTCAGCTATTTGAATGGGATAAAGTTAATTAAAGTTCAATTAAAAACATCGAATTGTTGATACTAATCTATAATTATTGTTATAAAGCTGAAGAGTTTGTTTAGTTGAACGTGGAATCGCGGTAACTACTAGTTCGATTTGAAAATCAAAATCTTTATTCAAATAATTTTATTACTGGTGGTAGGACCTCTTGTGAGTCCGCGCGGGTAGGTACCACCGCCCTGCCTATTTCTGCCGTGAAGCAGTAATGCGTTTCGGTTTGAAGGGTGAGCAGCCGTTGTAACTATACTTGAGACCTTAGAACTTATATCTCAAGGTGGGTGGCGCATTTACGTTGTAGATGTCTATGGGCTCCAGTAACCACTTAACACCAGGTGGGCTGTGAGCTCGTCCAACCATCTAAGCAATAACAAACAAAAAAAAGGTTATTAATTACAAGTAAGTATTTAATTTAAACAAAATCTCTTTACATCATTTGATTTCAATGAGTATCTTAGATGATATCGCAGTTTTAAAATAACATCGCAGTAAAATAATGGTCACACCCGTAATATCTAATGATAAGCTTCACTTCAAGATAAGCTTTGAAAATTGTAGAGTTTTTTCGATTTCTTCCGGATCCCGTCATCAGATCCTGATCCTGATGATTACAGGATCATTCGGGAAGTCTATCCTTTCGAATAAAAGAAAGAAAAATGAATTATCAGAATCGATTCAAGCGTTCTCGAGACATCGGTGAACATACATAGATAAAAAAAATATGGTCGAATTGATAACCTCCTCTTTTGAAGTCGGTTAAAAAGTTTGATTTTAGTAACTTAAATAGCTTGTTAACATTCTATTATTCAATAATATTTTCACCTTATACGTAAATGAAGTCGCTGGTAAAAAATAGCGTTATCCCAAAGTAACTATTCCACGTGGACGAAGTCGCGGGCAGAAGCTAGTAGAAAATAAAACGGACCTATAATAACAATAATAAATGTCGCGTATTATGTCACTTAAACTAAATAGCCTTTTACTCCTCGATTTTTATAAAATTAGTAGATTTTTTGTTAATAAAAATTTTACGATAATTCACGCAACAAACAGGTACCTTAATATACCCCTTCAGTTTTTACGGGCAGTGATCATGATTTTGGTGATCGTCGCTTCATTAAGCGAAATACGAAGCGAAAGTAAAGAGAAGAGTTAAAACGTACACATGTGTATACTATCTAATCAAAGTGTACTTAGAGGCGATTAAATCTGGCTTCGTCTTCTCAATTATAATAACCTAAACAAAATTTAAATTGCTGCTTAATATTAAAATATAAAAAGAGTGTAATTACGAGAGAGAATTCGTATTAATCTAACGTTGCGCTTCAGTTATTCGGGTCAACGAAAGTGAACTGTAATTAATTTCATTTCGTTGACATATTAATAACTAAAATTATACATTCTTGGGTCTGCATTTTTGGCATACCACTTGGTTCAGCTGTAGCCAGGGTGTTATGATGGTGTTTTTCACGATCCACTTTGAAGAATGAGAAGGTCAAAGTCAATTCTATTGGACTAATACAATAACGTGACTGATTTGGGATATAAATATACATAACAGTGGTACCCTATATATCCATACAGATGGGCTTACATCACAACTATAATCACCAGTATTCTGTGTCATATAAAGTGTATTTTACTATACGATGTTTTACCCTAAAAGTGATATTTTTGTGTACCGGTGATCTAATATGTTCTAATATGATATACTATAATATGATTTATTATGTCGAATCGTACTCAGGGAACATTTCTGAATGTCGAAGTAATAATGCAGACTGATACTCAAAAATACTTATATATTAACTAGTCCAATTCTTCTACGTTATTTTAAAGTGACGTTTTTATACAATAATTAGGTTTTGGTAATTAAATATACTCTATTCCAATTACGAGGTCCCTTTTGACACTTTGTAGAACGTAACTCTTCACGTTTCGCGTAATCTCTATATATAAAAATGAATTGCTGTTCGTTAGTCTGGCTAAAACTCGAGAACGGCTGGACCGATTTGGCTAATTTTGGTCTTGAATTATTCGTGGAAGTCCAGAGAACGTTTAAAAGGTGAAAAAAGTGTGTGTGTCCGCTCCGACGCACGACTGGAGTTTACTGGATATAAAAAATTAAACGAAACAATACGAGAAATAGTTCTATATTACGACAACACGATACACTACAGATTATTAACAAATTAACGAGACACAAAACAAACGACTAACAAATATATGAAAATACAATAATGAGAGAAACGCGCGATCAGTACGAGGCTTTGTGGCGGACTGCCGGCGCAGCAGCCCGGCGTCACCTGCGATAACGCGGCCGCGCGTTGGCTCCTGATTGGCGCGCGCACGCATCACGCAATCAGGAGCCAATCAGGCGCATAACGCATTTCGTGTGACATGCTAGTACGATTTTGATTGGCGCGCGCACGCATCACGCAATCAGGAGCCAATCAGGCGCATAACGCATTTCGTGTGACATGCTAGTACGATTTTGGTCCCCATAATTTTCATACCCCGGGCCTATATATGTAAATCGATTCTAAAGGAGTAAACTCCAATAAATATGAAAATGCTTGGAATGATATAAAAACAAACAATTTTGTTTTTTCTTTCTCGTGCCCTGTCGGGCGGATTCCTTTTTTTTTTAAGTTTTTTTTTATACAAAATCGAAAAGTCGATTGAGGCACTACGAAGTCTGCCGGGTCAGCTAGTTTGAAATAATAATCATTTTTTGTTCATGGTTGTAAACCTTATTTAAAAAATACACATTCAATCTAAATCATTATACAAATAATTCACACCACAATAACATAATAATAAACATCTGTCTCATGGGACTTCGTAATTGGAATAGAGTTATAATATGATATTTTCTTAACTTATTGTGCTCCTATAATTTTACATTAGTGCTCATGATCAAGCGTTCTCATGCGTGTCTTTTATTCAAGAGGTTAAAGTTTACGGTCCTAGTACACAATCTAAAACCGGAAAATATGAAAAATATAAATAAATCTTATGAAAATCTTGACTGACATGATGATGACATATTATATATTTTTAAGGTGCAAATAGTAAGATAGTCATGTCTCAGTAAATAAAAATGTAAAATCAATATGAAAAAAATATTTTTATGTAAATTATATTAAACGTTATTTGGAATATTATACGTGGCTTTTTTTGGAACCGGTGGTAGAGTTAACATTTTCTTTTACATTTTGACATTCAACAAGTGTGTTTTTGATGACATCCAAGTTGAAATAAATGATTTTGAATTTGAATTTGAATTAGTTTCTGACTTTTCGAATTGTCAGAACGTATTAGATGTGTTTTTACTAGTTTATTTCATTTCGTATGAGTTCGTTACACTTAAATAAAAGTAGTCCAATGTTAACAAAAAGCATGTCAAATTCAACACATACAAATAAAAAGTAATTTAAACAACAAAACAAGTGGGTAACACTTTCTGTAAGTCATTGTAAAAAAAGTCTAACGCACGATCTTAAAGTTAATTCTCCATTTCATTTTGAACTCATTATTGTCGGTGGTGCCGTTATTTCACACTTACATGTCGATACCAAAGATGGTTTTCTGTAGATTGACACACAGATTCAACCGCAGTTATTCACTGTGACTAAACAATACACAGGTTCTAGCCTCATCGGGGTTTTAAAACCATTTGGGACAACTTCCGAAAAATTTTTAAACCAATATTATTATAGTGTTCGCCCAATGATTAAATTTCCACCAAAATAATTGACGGCT
Source organism: Bombyx mandarina (assembly GCF_003987935.1). The sequence goes on along the minus strand of NW_021011526.1, from coordinate 280,414 downwards.
CAATGTTATTTTATTTTTATGATTTATATTTTTGCTTTTCTTGTAATACATTTTGTAATTACAATAAACTAAATAAACTAAAGCTACTAATACAAAAAATAAGAAAATTGATAGAATGTTACCTATACTTACTATCACAGATTTAATTAACACTACTTTTACAGTTCTCTAACTGTATAATGCTTTACAGTTTTCGTGGTCACGGATAACTGACACGAATGTAAATAATAGAATGACAATAAAAAGACGCGACATTAAGCATCGCGAACACAGAAGAAAATTCTATAAACTAGATTTCATGATTTTGTAGGAATACATTAGTTAAAATGTTTCTCTTCGGGGCTTGTCAAGAAGTTTGGTCCATTACCATCGAATCTGGTGGTAGGACCTCTTGTGAGTCCGCGCGGATAGGTACCACCACCCTGCCTATTTCTGCCATGAAGCAGTAATGCGTTTCGGTTTGAAGGGTGGGGTAGCCGTTGTAACTATACTTGAGACCTTAGAACTTATATCTCAAGGTGGCTGGAGCATTTACGTCGTAGATGTCTATGGGCTCCAGTAACCACTTAACACCAGGTGGGCTGTGAGCTCGTCCACCCATTAAGAAATAGAAAAAAAAAAGAATTTTGGTCCATTACCAACGAATCTCGTCGTAAAGTTAACAAGAACGTACTTATACTAATTCAACTTTTCATGTCGTAAAACTCAGTATTATGCAAGATGCATTGGAATCATAGCCGAAAAATTAAGACCAGTATTAGAACTAAAACTTTGTGGAGGTAATTCGCATGTCGGGAATATAATTATTATTGGAACAGTCGTTGGACAATACAATTGAGACTTCGACTTCATGTCTCAAGGTGGGTGGCGATGTTTACTTTACGATATCTATGGATATCAAAAGTACCTAATTTAACGCCAAAAAGTTGAGAAGCTGTATACAGCAGACAAGTTCTCAATACCTCAATTCCTGTATACAGGAATTTAAGAAAATTGCGACAAATATTCGACTATTTCAAAAACTGTTTCTTAAGTTTTCGTTGACTTCAAAGTTTACGTTGCTGTCGTAGAAAGAAAATTTGAAACTCACTCGTACCATTTCAATTCATTTCTTTACGATACTGAAAGCAACGGAGCTCTGTTATATACTTTATAGTTTTCACTCTGGTTTTTTTTTGTTACAGAACAATGACGAACTCTTCGATTTTTGGGACCGAGTTCATCAAAACTAAATCTCTCGAGGAAGAAGATTATGTAGCATCTTTGAACAGCACGGAAAGAAAAAACAGAAATTATGAGTATGTAAAACAAGTAATTTTATGAGCAATTTTACATATTTAATTTANTAAAACAAGTAATTTTATGAGCAATTTTACATATTTAATTTATTTTGTTTTATTTGGGCAACGGCAATCAGTTTTTAATAATCTATCTATATGTATAAAAATGAATTGCTGTTCATTAGTCTCGCTAAAACTCGAGAACAGCCGGACCGATTTGGCTAATTTTGGTCTTGAATTATTTGTGAAAGTTCAGAGAAGGTTTAAAAGGTAGAATAAATAAATATGAAAATGCTCGGAATTAAACAAAAATAATAATTTTGTTTTTCCTTTGATCTGTACCCCGTCCGACGGATTCCTATTGTTTGTTTTAAGTTTATTTTATACAAAAGTTTAGGTATTTTATTTATCGGATGAGGTACTACGAAGTCTGCCAGGTCAACTGGTACATCATAAATTGTAGATCTCACAACAATTCCAATGGTCACACAAAGTAACAGAATATATATAAGGAATATGTAAACTTAATGTTTTTTAAAGTTAAAATCGACTTCCAGATTTTTGCTCGTGGTAGTCTGTGGGAGTAGGTACCACCAATCCGCCTATATCTGCCCTGTAGCAGAGCGTTTCGATGTGAGGAGTAGGGCAGCCGTTGTACTGTATTTATATAGGTTTAAACCTCAGGGTTGTGGGTGGCGGCATTCACTAAGCAATAAAAAATGAATAGTAATCAAACTCATTTTCTACTCACAGATGGCAGATTGTCTGGAGAAACGTATTCGCTTTCATATATCTACACGCTGCCACCTTGTACGGTATTTATCTGATGTTCACAGGGAAAGTTAAACTATGGACAGTACTATTTGGTAAGTCAGTTTCAAGTTTAAGTAAAAATAATATTATATAAAACCACTCTTAACTATTACTCTCTACTGTACCCACCCTACTATCTCTAACTTTTACAGTTTCTAAAGTAATTCAAGAGTTTATTTGAAACAAAAACGACTAATTGTACCTGAAATTAAAATTCATAACTTGAAATTCGTTCACGCATACTACCAGTATAAGCATTAATTTAAATTGTAACGGTTCTGATCTTTAACAGACCGGAATAAGAAAATTTATTAAAGATTCTATGATTTACATCACAAATTGCCTAGATGTCTCAGCCTACAGCTAGCTGTCAGCGTGACTGAAGCTTTAAGCGATTTTAATGATGAAAGCACGATTAAGCGGCCTTATGCTGCCATGTTTTATTTCGGAAGTTTTAAAAATTGCGGAATTTAAAATTTGAAAAATTGCGCAGAATAAAAAATAAATTAGAGTTGCTTCTTAAGTTTTTAAATCTCATTACTGTAAACTTTTCCAAAATTCGTTTGAATGTAAAACAAAAAATTAATTTGGAAAGCATAAAAAAAAATTAAATTTAAAGAACAACAAAAAACTGTGTGTGTGTTTGGTTATTGGACAACTTCCTTCCTTCCAATCGTCAACACCGCCATCCACCCTAAGTAAATATTTTCACAACGGAAAACATTGTTTTTTTTTCTTTTATTGATTAGTATTATTTTATACAATAAATTAGGGTGATGGTACCTATCCGTGTGTAACTCATAGGATGTCTTACCACCAGTAATTACGCAAATTATATTTTTCGGGTTTAATTATTATTACACGATGTTATTCCTTGGTTCTTTGTGTTGTGCTCAAAGGAACATTCTTAGTTGTATAGTATGGTGTTATTAAGAGAATTAATTACCTTGAGCTTGTTTGATCTTTTCACCGCAATATGGCTCAATCGTTAGATAGCTAACACCACATCAAACCATCACTGAAGCCGACTATACCCATGTTGTTCCTTACTGACTAATTCAAAACCTTCGAATATTTTTCTAATAAAATACGTACCTATTTGACAAATACTCACGATTTACCTCCATTGTGAATGAATAACATCTATATATATAAAAATGAATTGCTGTTCGTTAGTCTCGCTAAAACTTGAGAACGGCTGGACCGATTTGGCTAATTTTGGTCTTGAATTATTTGCGGAAGTCCAAAGAAGGTTTAAAAGGTAGATAAATGTGAAAATGCTCGGAATTAAATAAAAATAACAATTTTGTTTTTCCTTTGATGTGTCCCCCATCGGGCGGATTCCTTTTGTTTGTTTTAAGTTCATTTTATACAAAAGTTTAGGTCTTTTTATTTATCGATTGAGACACTACGAAGTCTGCCGGGTCACTAGTCGTGTAATAAAAATGAAATCCGCAAAATTATAATGTTCGTAATTACAGGTGGTAGGAAATCTCGACTCTAGTAATTTTGAAGTATTGGTTGATTAACGACCAGTGTATCTCTTATAAGTCATCTTTTAAAAAACCGTAATATGGTTCGGGGGGCTAGTTTCATTTCGTTAGAAAAAAGTTTTTACTTTCAATCCAGGCTTCCTTTAAATTCTTTCTTTCAGTGCTATATAATCATATTTTCAGCATGAATACTCCGAGAACAGTCAAATCAAATCGAATCAAATCAAACTTTATTAGCTAATTAATACGCGGTTTACAAAGTTGTTGATAGTTATTTTATAGAACAGCGTGTTTCTACCAGGTCGGCGTGCAAATATTATTCAAAATTATTTACATTAAACGCAGTCAGTAAATATATTAATTAATTAAAATATCAAACAACAAAATAAATTAATTGAATAAGATTTAGTTATTTATGTCATAAAACGAAAACAAAGAACAGAAAGAAGTGAATTTAAAATTAACATAATGATCAAAAGAAATAACATTTAAAAAATCGTTAACTGTATAATACATCTTAAGGTTAATAATTTTTTCAAGTTCTTTTTCAATAAAAATAATTCAAATTTAATAATTAAAAGTCAAATCGTTTTCTGTCAAAAGTACACATAGTCTACTTTATTATGTCTGTCAAGATCCCGGTACACATACATTCGATTAATAAAAATATTTCACTTGGCGCTGTAACTACTTTGTGTGTTTGTAATTACAGCAATGTGATTCTCTTTATTACCCCTAATATTACCAGCATAAACATATTTAAGAAAGATTGGCGCGAACACATTAAAATCTGATTTTTTTTGTAACATTATTTAATGTTAGTCTGGTATAAAACGGTTGACCTACTCTTAAAACCATAACGTCTGATGTGCGGTAATGACTAGCTCGTGGCAATAATGGGTAGGTGTGTGGTAAATAGCTAAACCAAAATGGACTCCTACAACTAGATGTCTTATTCATTAGGCCACGGATGCTTTCTAAAAGTAGACCAAGACTTTTTGATCTCTTGTTTACATTACGTTTTGTCCACTGAAGTATGAAACCTAAGGTCTATGGTTTTGTCTCACAATATATTGTTGAATGTAGCTGTCAGTTTCACTTTGCTGTCGGCGGTGGGAATAACTGCAGGCGCGCATCGACTCTGGGCACACAGAGCATATAAAGCGAAATGGCCGCTACGTTTGTTCTTGGCGTTACTGCAGACGATGGCCTTCCAAAATCATATATATGAATGGGTACGCGATCATAGGTAAGCGAAGGCAGAATATTTAATTCATTTTCTTTTTATATCTGATAATTTATATGTTTATTTTATTTTATTTATATTGCTTAGATGGGTGGATGGGCTCACAGCCCACCTGGTCTTAAGTGATTACCGGAGCCCATAGACATCTACAACGTAAATGCGCCATCCACCTTGAGATATAAGTTCTAAGGTCTCAGTGTAGTTACGTATGTATGTTATCGTAAAAACAGAATTTGTAAATTAAAATTTATATTTATGATTGAAATGTTAATTATTTTAATCACAAATATCAGACAAAACAACATAATTAATGATTTATTAAAGTGCCACAAAAAAAAGTTATTAACAACATGATGGGTGAATGGCCTCGCGGCCTACCTGATGTTCAGTGATTAGCTAAGCCTTTAGATATCATGATTCTGATGTAAATGATGCCATCAACTTTAGGACATAAGGAGTCAATTCAAAGTCCCAATTGAACCGTGTGATGGCCACCCCACCCTTCGAAGTGGAACTTATTACTTCTGCGCGGTATATATAGTCAAGTCATATATAATATTATGATTATGATATTTTAGATTTTAATCTACCCGTGCATGTGTGAACTCATAGTACACAATAAAATCAAAGTAAAAATCTAATTTGCATACGTCTTTAGCTGTCTTACTAATTCAATCGGCTGCTTCTAAATTTCAGAGTTCATCATAAGTTCACGGAGACTGACGCTGACCCTCACAACGCTAAACGAGGATTTTTCTTTTCTCACATGGGCTGGTTGATGGTGAGGAAGCACAAAGACGTCTTCGAAAAGGGTGCCGCTGTTGATATGTCGGATTTGGAAAAGGACCCGATCGTAATGTTCCAAAAAAAGTGAGCTTCAAAGTTTTATCTCCAAATAAATTTATCCGTGACAATGCTGTAATCGTCAAAACTATATTTAATGTCTTGTGAACTACGGTTAGCGTGGTATGGTCAAGTGATGCGTAGAGAGAAGATGCACGTGATTTGGAGTTGTATGGAAATGGTAGTGCAAGGTAGAGGGGGAAGAGGTCGACCGAAGAAGACATGGATGGAGTGTGTGAATGACGATATGAGAGAGAGAGAGGAGTGAGTGTTGAGATGACGGCTGATAGAAGAGAATGGAAGAGAAAAATTAGCTGTACCGAACCCACCTAGTGGGATAACGTGGAGAAAAAAAAAAGATATCTCAACATGATATGTAGTCTCTGCTCATAGATGTCGAAACGCTAAACAAAATAATTTACTGGTAGTAGGTGTCTTGTGTCTTCTGAGTCCGCAAGGGTCCGCACTGCCCTGTGTATTTCTGCCGTCAAGCAGTAATGTGTTTCGGCTTGAAGGGTGGGTCAGCCGTTGTACTATACTGAGACCTTAGAACTCATATCTCAAGGTGGGTGGCGGAATATACGTTGTAGATGTCTATGGGCTCCGGTAATCACTAAACATTAATTGGGCCGTGAGCTCGCCCACCTATCTAAGCTTTTAAAAAAAACGAAGACCCTACACATACAGCGGAAACTAAATTGTTATCTATGATTTCAAAGACGACGCCTTTCTTTTTTTCTGCCCAGTTGTAGACTATGAAAATGTAAGATTTAAGTTTAAAGAAAATTAATTCGTGTTGCGTCAATTTGGATAGAAATATTGCCCTATGTAACTTTCCTTTTTTATTTAGCGTAATGTTATGTTCCATTATTGTACTGTAGAATAACTAAACGATCTTTAAGGAAGCAAGCCCGCTGAGACTTTCGCTTGTTTCTCTCAGAAGTGTGGCATTTTTTGCCCTCGAACCGGTAGTAAGAGTTTCGTTTAAATACTAAAGTATTTTAAACGCAGCAAGTATGCATTACAAAGTTACAACAAATTTCGAATTCAATTCTTGTAAAATGCTAGTATTATAAGCATGTTTGACTTGGCATTTATGGTTTAGCATATTTATCTCGTAAATTGTGTTCTGAATTGGACAGTGAGATAACGATGATTGTCAATGAGGAAATTTTTGAGGTCCGTCAAGTACGTTACACCCGCCACCGGAGTAGAGGTCATCCCTGCCTCTTGGAATCACTGTATCAATCCACAACTCCCTAGAGAATTTTTACCACCCATCTCTGAAATGAGCTCATCTTCAGGTGCTTCCTGAGTGCTGAGTACTATTATATTATTATATTACTTTAAATGATAAGAGTGTTAAGCCGTAAGCAGTAGCTAAAACTTCACTTTCATTTTGATCGTGTGCTGGTCTGCCTCCCTGGTCTTCGTCCTAGTTTTTCAATGTGGCATAGTAACAAGTGAACTGCGCTCTACTTTGGATCTACTCTAATAAATAAGATAATTACAAACTTTCAAATGGTAAAATTTATTCTAAGCTTTCGTGATATTGTATAATGTAGACAAATCATAAATACTTTTAATTGTGGTAAGAACGTAAAAGTAAATAAATTATGTTATATATGTAGTATTCATTTCGGTTTTCGTGAGTCGTGTACATAGATAAAAAACTACGTGGTCGTTCGTGACCACAAAAACTGTAAATGATTCGATACATCGGATATATTTTAGTGATGTGGCGGGTAGCCATGACAGAACACAAGATGACATATGCCTGAATCTTGCTTACGACATTTTCAAGATAAGCTTGCTAAAACAGAAATTCCGAACAACATAATTCGGATCGTCGGTCTACCGAGCAACTTCACCAACTCGGTGGAAGATTTTCCCTTTGTCGTTAAACACTCCAAACTGGTGACCCTGACGTGATTTGAACACATTAAAAAACGCGAGATAAAGGCGTAAAAGTAGTTTTATTTATGTCATGTACTTTTTCTTATTACTTAGACTGATGATGATGACTGGTATTAATTGGCTACCCGACCCAATAGGCAGCATAATATAAGTGTCGCCAGCGAAGGGAGCGTCTTAAAAAGATTAAGATGAACTGTGTGAAAGAGGTTCAGTGAGAGTAGTGTGTGAGTGCAGAAATGACGTATCACAGGTCTGATTGGAAAAAGTTGACAGCACATACATAAGGGCAAGAAAAAGGTCGTGAATACAGCTACCCAGCTTGACTCCTTGAGACATTATATCTGAGTCTCAATTGTTTAGTAGATTGTATTACGATTTAAAACAATACAGTCATTTTAATTTTCAGAACATATCTATTCGTGATGCCAATTCTATGTTTCTTATTACCATTGTACATTCCCGTTTATTTTTGGAACGAAAATCCATGGTCCTCGTGGTATGTCGCATCAATGTTTAGATACACGATCAGTCTTCACTTCACGTGGCTGGTTAACTCCGCCGCACACCTCTGGGGGAACAAACCATATGATCAGTAAGTCTTTTTAATTACCTGCTACTTAATTGACTGAACTTATTAGTTACGACAGTGAATTAGTGCAAGGATGAGCGACACGCGGCCCGCCAAGCATTTCTAAAATGGGATTTATTTTATCGACATCGAAGAAAATTAATTATACTAAAATGGTAGTAAAGTAAAGCTAATGACGTCTCTGTCCGGAAGTGCGCGTATGTTTGCGAATAATTATTTTCAACCACGAAATTAATCAAAAATTACCACCGATCAAGACTGAGTGATGGACGATTAGAAAGCTGTGTACGTGTAGCTAGCTACCTCATCTATTCAGGCTGATGATCAGCTGCTTGTATCGAAAGAACAGTGCTAAATTTTTCATTAAAATTTTCGAGTAAATTCGTTTTTCTGTTCTTTTCTTGTTTGTTTTTATCTTGCATTAAAATTTGTATATGAAATGTTAACTTTTTTTTTAGTTTTATATTTTTTTATTCTAATATTTATTATAAATAAAGTTTCTTAAATTATTAATAAGAGTCAAACAATGAGCGGCCGGCAGAAAAAAAATTAAATTTAAAATTGGCCCATAAATTAAAAAGGTTGCTCACCCTTGAATTAGAGCATTAATGATATGAATTTGTAATCATACATTAGTTAAAAACTATATTAAAAACTACATAGAACTATAAAAATATATGATTCTCGTGTCTATGACTTTGTTTATATTTCTAGACAAGCTCTAACAATTGTAGCCAATTAAAAAAATATACCCTTATTAAAACGTAATAAAAATTTACAAAAAATTCTAAGCTGTTAGGGCTATTTTGTAGAACCGAAGAATACATTGTATTCTACCTGACAGAACATTTGGATTGTCTAACAAACCTGGTTTTTTTCGGCTTAGCCATTTTCAACTCGCAAAAACATAACAATACTAATAATAATTAAAATTAAAACTAGTTTTAGCCTATAGATATCAAAACGGAAATACGGGCACTAAATTTAAGAGATTATATACATAGACGAGGTAATGGTCTTAATTGTATTGTATTTACTAAAATATAATAAGTATGTACCAAAATGAATTTCGAGTTGATAATTTTCTAATGCGCCTCCTTACATTATTATAGCAATTTTTGATAAAGTTATAAATTACTTGCTATTTCAGATACATAGGAGCAACCGATAACAAGACTGTGGCGATCTGTGCTTTAGGCGAGGGTTGGCACAACTATCATCACGTATTTCCCTGGGACTACAAAGCGGCCGAGCTCGGAGACTACAGCACCAATTTATCAACCGCCTTAATTGACATCGCTGCAAAATACGGTGAGCCTGATAACGCTTTTCTTAATTACGCTGATGTGTTTCTGTTTTCATTAACAAAATTCAGCTCAAAGTGTGAATTTTCTTGCAAAACTTGCCTTAAAGTAGTATATAGCAATGCTCTCTCAGTTCAGAGTGTTCACTGTTAGGAGCATGTGCCGGTATACTAAAACCAGTTATTTGCTAATTAGATCTAGCTAACCTTGCTTATGGCTTGGTCAGCTATTTTGTACACAATTACCTATTTAAATTCATTCAATTATCTATTTTCATGCTGTTTATAATAACATCGTCACTGCATACTTTCGTAATTCGTAAAGACTTTGATTACATTTGACTTTACCAAGATGGGTAAAAAAACGGCTCATTTGATGACAAGAAGAGTTTACAACAACGTGGTCGCCGTTGCCTGTGTACCTATAGTTAGAACGTTGATCGTGTTGGTACAACCACCAACCCATTATCGAATGCATTATGGAGAAAGTAGGCCCGATACTGTTTTTTTTTTGATAAACTGTCCAGGCCACCATACACTATTTGAGCGCCTTCGAAGGAGACCCTAGAATTCCATGGCAATTGCTTCGCAAGTATTTACTGGTGGTAACTCTTGTGAGCCGCACATGTAAGTACCACCACCCTGCATATTTCTGCCGTGAAGCAGTAATGCTCGTTTCGTTTCGGTTTGAAGGATGGGGCGGCCGTTGTAACTATACTGAAACCTTAGAACTTATGTATATTTCAAGGTGGGTGGTGGCATTTACGTGGTAGATGGCTATAGGCTCCGGTAACTACTTAACACCAAGTGGGCTGTGAGCTTGTTGGCCGGGGGCTCGTCCACCACCCATCCAGGCAATAAAGAGTAAAAAATAAAAACGATAGCTTTTTTTGATGAATCGTGGTATTCAAAGACACTGGCAACCACAGTCATAAATGAAATCCTACCTAAAATCGTGTTTTAAATTCATTTAATTTATATAATTATTTTTTGTTGTTTTCAGGCTTAGCTTACGATTTGAAGACGGTATCTGAAAAGATGATAAGGAATCGCATTAATCGAACAGGCGACGGTACCCATCCTTGGGCGAAACAGAAGGCAGAGTTGGAGGAAGATCATCATCATCTAGAAAACCCTATATGGGGCTGGGGCGATAAAGACATGTCAGACGATGATAAGAAATTGGCGGAAATTGTTCACAAAAAGAATGACTAGATATAAGCAACTCAAGCGTTTCTGAAGTACACATTTTGTGAAGGTTGATGTTGAATGAATTTATTTCAGATTCTTTTTAAACAGTGAGATTTAGTCTTCTGTTTCTTTTTAAACAGTGAGATTTAGTTACTGGTGGTAGGCAGCTACCACCTAAGCAATAAAAAGAAAAAAGAAAAAAGGAACTATGAGGACCTGCGTTGTGAAGTACAACATTTTTAGTGTAGTAGCAAACAATAAAATGTATTTATTTTTGTGGAGTACTCATGAAACAAACGACGCGCTATTAACACGATACGATATGATCATGTAACTATGATAGGAATGTTTTTTTATGCTGTACTAGCTAACCCGGCAGACTTCGTAGTGCGCAGGGGCCATGCTAATCTTCTCTATCGTTCCAATTTTAGTATATGTACTGCCGAAGTGTCCTGGTGAAACTGGAAAGGCCTCCGGGCCACAAGTAATCCTTCAATCATAAAAAAAAAAAACTTCGTAGTGCCTCAGTCGATAAATAAAATACCTAAACTTTTGTATAAAATAAACTCAAAACAAACAAAAGGAATCGGTTCGGAGGGGGGGGATACATCAAAGGAAAACAAAATTGTTATTTTTATTTAATACCGAGCATTTTCATATTTATCTACCTTTTAAACTTTCTCTGGACTTCCACAAATAATTCAAGACCAAAATTAGCCAATTAGCCGTTCTCGAGTTTTAGCGAGACTAACGAACAGCAATTAATTTTTATATATTGAGATTACACGGAAACAACATTGTGATTAATTGTAATATGCCGTATGTCTGAATCTATTTATTTATTTATAATTTTATGTGCATTCATTAATATGATAAATAAAATAAAAATGAGCCTGCACCTGGAGACTTACACAATTTACGTTTTATCCGATTGGCACAGGTGTTGATGTTTGGCTCACTGCTGTGATGAATGGACTTTAATATTTGTATGGGGCGTAATATTCAATTCGTCTTAATTTAGGAAACGACACAGGGTGTATTTTCAATAATGTGATTTCAATTGCGCTTTCATGAATAAAAAAAACAGAGAGGAAAACATTTTTATGGTAATATGGGTATCAAATATAATAAAGGCTGACTCGTCACTAGACCACCAAAACTAGCAGTATACATATTAATTCATTAACATTGTTATTAGTTTCACGGAAAGGGGAATTTCATTGAACTTTAAATCATTGAATAAAGCTATTAGCGAGAAAATGAGATTATAAATAGTAAGTGCTTTGTTGAACGACATATCACATTGAATTGTCTCGAAAGGTTGAATTTGATGATGAATTTGATACGATTAAAAACCACTTTTATGCCAATATTACATGTATATTCAGTCTGTAAAAATACTATAAACGTGTAAGTAACAACATTATTACTGCTAGCTCGTTACTCTACAATAACAAATGTATGATGTATGCAGTGCCGGATTAAGCAAGCGCAGGGCTCGTAGCAAATTATTTCAAAGACCCCTTGATCTACTATGGGTTCTTAAGTATAAAGTGGTAAAAAAACACTGTGTCGGGTAAGAGTGCTTGCATATGTCAGACGTTTTGTAGAGCTGATTATCAGGCTGATTGAAATTCTACACGTTTATACAAACAACTTTTTCTTAATAAGTCACATTCAAAAATTAAGCTCGGGCAGAGATGAGTGGGTTTAAATATGCGGGGCCCCCGTTCGCGCGGGGCCCGTAGCAATTGCTACTCTTGCTATATGGGTAATCCGGCACTGGATGTATGCATTAATTACTACCTAATTTAAGAAAACATTTTTCAGTTATTGAAGTTATAAGCTGATTCAAATATTGAAAAATGAGTGCTTAACTTTCTTTAGGTTATTATTTACTAAGAGCCTTGTAAGAATTTATTTAAATTGTCAGTGCGCTTCTCATATGAAAATTGCTCAATTTAAGAAATAGGCTCTTATTGTTAGTAAAATACTCAATTTTATAAATTTATTTATTTGTTGCTTACATTGATATAAGGCTCTAAGGTGTTCTTTAATTGTAAGGTAATTGTCATAATTTCTTAATTTATATAAATAAATACTATAAGAATATATAAACTTAAGTTTGCCTTTCTTCACACCCATACTTAGTTATTTGCTCTATCAAGCAGTAATTTGTACATGACATTATTTGTATTTTGAATTTTCTGTCGCGGTACTGTTAATTAGGTTCAAGGGAGAATAAAAATAGTCATAATACCATTGAGACTTCGTTCTAAAGTTGGACTAGGTGGTCCCATTCAGGTCATGACCTCTATGGATCCCGGTAGTCGACTAAAGTCGATTGCGCCCTAGCTCATCTATGCCAATAAAACATATCTTTACTTGTCATGTAAATTATAGCTACTAGACTTTCAGACTTTGAATAGTGGTATCCAAAGATCACAGTTAACGTATTAATATGCCCAGGAGAATCACTCGAGTCTGTTGTTCGAGGTCAAGGTATAAAATACAAAGAAGGCGTTGTTTTTAAAAAAAAAACTGCAAGTTTTTCACGAATCTCCTGGTTCCTTTTGGCAATGTACCAACATAACTGGCATAGTTAATGGCGATCGTGACTGTTTGCTGTGAATGGCTTGTCTCGTCTCAGAGTCAGATGGATGTTCCAGATTTTCCTGTTAACTAAAATATAGATCGATTTCATTTGATTCCAAATTTAAATGAATCTAACAGCTTAAAAAAATAATGAAGTCAAATTGTTTCTCGGTTAGCTAAAAGATAAAATAATTTCAGTTGGTTCCAATTTACATACACGTTTAAAAATTCATTGTATTTTCACTTCATATTAATTCGTCATAATTTCGTAACAACCAGTTTTTACCTTTCAAAAGTGAACTTTCTTTTAATTATATTACCAAATTGGTGTTTTTAGGGAAATGTTAAATAACGACTTATGTAACTATAATTATTTAAATTACTCTTCAAATCGTTTTTGGAGAATCAAATTAACTTTTTATTAACTCTTACTTAACTAGCGATTTAGGTTGAATATTATCGGCTACCCATTTTTTTCTTCTTACTATTTTCAATCTAGTTAGCTTAGTGCGAGTTTTTTAACTACTCGATCGCCTCCTCCCTCCTCGAGTCGTGTTCCTCATGTCTGAGGGTCGTGACCACCATCACCCATGAGCTTCAATCTTAGGATCTTTTTCCACTTTCCCCTGTCCACGGCGTCATGCAGCGCGCTGTTCTAAAAAGTTAAAAATCGCCTAAAAGTTTACTAAACATTTTTTTAAATTTGTATGGAGTTGGAACGGCTCTAGGGACATCCAAACGAGAAGTTAAAAAACTCGCACTCAGCACACAGAAGGGGCTTTAAAAAAACTGAACATTCAACAATGAAATTTTTCATCCAAACCTTAATTTTCGCCTATATCGTATCTTTGAGAAAATAAAACCAGTACTTATTTCTATTAAAAATTTCTTAATAGTATCTTGTTTAGTGCAGTTCCAGGTAAGAATAAATCTGTCGTTTGGTCATAATTTAGCAGACATTGATTGACACGCACAAATTATCGTTATTTTTGTTTGAAACATTATAAAAAAAAATTATCATTGTTTTTGTTTGAAACATTAATTCGTAAATAATCAAATGTGATCAATGTGTGTAGAAAAGTTATAGAATTGTTGGTACCTATTAAATATGTTTATTGAATTGCAGTCATTCAGTTGTTATGATACCAAATACAACAATGAAATCTATATATTAATAGGTGAAGCAAAAACTTTGTATGCCTTTTTACGAAAATTGCGCGGACCTAGGAGTATGAAATTTTCCACACTTATAGAGAATATAGAGAAGAAGTGCACAATGCTAATATTTTTTTTAAATAATGCATAAAAGATACATTAAATCAATAAAGAAAACATTACACACACTACATACCATGTATTTGACGCACACACGCATGCATACTATTTATTGTCAAACTTTTGTTCTTGAAGTCTGTGGTCAAATTGAGTATAGATTAATAATTGTTTGTCTTTATTAATATTTTTCTATAGTATAGTCTTCGCGTTGAAAATACAATCATAATAGTGTAAAAACTTACAATTCCAATTAATTATAGTCGAATTTCGACTACTGCGGGACCTCTAGTTGAATATAAATGTACATAGCGTAAAGTGCTAAATAATAAATGAGATTATTATAAATTAGTGATCAGAAGGATGACGATAGATAAAACACTTTCACTTTTTGACTTCATAATTAAAAACGGAAACCGACTTGCAAAATTGAATGATAACTGAATTTCTATCATCGCATGCATAGGTAAGGAGAATTAGCAAAATTTTTGCCAAAAAGTAATAACATTAAATTAGGCTTTCTTTAAAATTACATCAAAACTTATTTCAAAGTTTAAAACATCCTAAAGAAGCAACGCCTTTTGTATTGCCGTTAAATAAGACTAGCTTTAATAAATTACTTATATAGTTAATAAAAGGTAAGTTATTTGGCAATTGATTGGCATGTTTGTGTTTTCCTCTGTATTAAGATTCAATTTTTACGAATCTATCGCCATAATAATCTTTAATCCAATCTGAATTTAGTTCATGAGCGAAGTGATGATTATCATTTTCAATAACATATTCTTCCTGATATTCTGACTTTTCTGGTATATCGTATTCAACATCGTCGTGCACGTGATGTTCTGGTTTTAGATTTACTTTGGCACGCTTCTCGTTCTTGTAGCCTTCGTTAACATATAAAACTTTGTGCTCATATCTGTCATTAAATGCATTGTTCCTGAGAAGTGTGAAAACAGCGCCAGTTAATGCCATATTATTCAAAATCCCGACAGCAACGGTCATCATTTTTAATGCTGGCAAGACAAATGGCAGTACCGCCGACATGAGAAGACCCGGCAACAATAGAAAAGGTACTATTTTGTAGAATTTTTTTTGCATTTTTTTCATACCGCGGCCTGATTCTCCGTCGTTATCTGTAAAATAAAACAACAAAAATTTGTCAAAAGTGAAACCGAATTCATGCTTAATTTCGCTCCACTTTCATTCGATTTGTTTAAAAGACACTGTGACAATACACTGAGCACTTACACTATAAAATCTTTTACAAGCAATGTGTCTTCAAAATTACTCTAATCAGGTACTCATCGATGTGAATTAATACGGTTAATTACATTACATCAACACCTAAGCTGCTCAAAACTACGATAACTGTTTAAGTTTTCGAAAAGTTGGAAATAAAATAATCAGCACTTAAATTAAGCCGTAAAATTACAATTTATGGCAAATATTGACAGTCAAATACAGAAATAATATCATTGATATGTACTTTATAAGTGTTGTCTCAGTGTACGATGTTTCCTATTTCATTTTACATAATTATCAGAAACATAATTTGGTAAGCTATTAAATAACGGATAATAAATACTTAATTTAAAAAACAGCGGACACACCAAAATAATTGTTTTGTCAAATTTTCCGGTTTTTAAATATCTGATACTCTATACAAACGGCAGATTAGGTACGACACAGTATAACTTACTTGAAATCACATCGATGTTCAGCGTTCCGTTGCCTTTTGATCCCAACTCAAACTTGTAGCCGGGAACATTAAATAACATAGTACGATACTGCAACAATTGCTTGGTATCGTCACAAAGTTGCGAATACAATTCATCATCGGACCAATTCTTATATGCCTTCCAAGAAAACCCTTGTATATCCTCGGTCAAATTGAACAATGCGTTATTATCTCCTGCAAAAGTCGTGAGAGCCTTTTCTGCCCGCCACAGACTGAAAGCGTTTAAGCATTTCGCTACACCTAGTTCGCGAGTACAATCTAAAACGCGTCGCACAGGTGTGTTTGTTGCATCGCCTACGATTGAATGTAGCACACGTGACGTGATTGTCTGTTGGAATGCGCGCACACGGCACGACCACGCGAGTATGAGGATAGCGGCAAGCACACGCATCGCTGGTGGTGAACTGGCCCGTTTCGCTGCCCCTCACTTCGCGACTCGCAACATTTATGGTAGGGACATTGACATGACTACCAGCGAAAGCGTTTGCTATTTTGATCTAGTCTGCTGTTTCTTGATAAACCTTTCTGGTAAAAAAAAGTTTGTATTAAATTATAGACGTAACCATCAATGCATAAAATTATTTTTAATTGCATTAAAGCTTATAATTAGGTATATTATACTACTAATATTATTATTAATGCACAGTCAATACAAAGAGATTCGCAATATTTTTTGTAAATAATAATATGTTAAATTATAGTTATGTTTTTTTATTGCCTTTGTAGGCAGACGAGGATACGGCCCACCTGATGGTAAGTGGTCACCGTCGCTCATGGACGTCAGCAATGCCGGGCGGGGTCAGAGCCAAGCCGCTGCCTACCAAAATATTTGTAATAAATAATAAGAACATTTTAGTATAATTTATCATTTAACTATATATTATATATATTATTATGTAATAAGATTTTCATGTATTAAGTAGTAGGAAGTTTTATCACAAGAATTATTAATACAAAATAATATATACGCATCAATATAATATGTACAGATATGGTTTTGTTTCCAATCTCTGAAACGAAGTAATATCAAAATAAACCAAAAAGAATTGTAAGAAGTGATTATTTGTATTTTGTCAAATCTGTAACAAAACGGTTGGCACCACTGTCCAGAGCTACTTAACTCTGACCGATATGTGTCTTTTAATCTGTTCTGGGTATTCTCATACACAGGACAAACCCCGCAGTCATCCAGTTCGCCCAGACATAGACTCAGAGATAGACATCAGGGTCCTGCAAAGGTATGCTTTACTATACAGATCTTAGGCATTTTAGGTATTGGCTTAGTCTCTTCGGTGGTCTATAAAATGTACACGAAAACTGTGAGGTATTCGATACGTCGGATATAATTTGATGACAATAATAAACATGAGATTGAGCCGTAAAAGTAATATTTCTTAAATTATTTTCATTTTTATTTGATTACTTCAAGAGTCTGGTAGCTAGTTAATCTGACTGCTTAATGTAACCTCGGGCTCTAGTTCGTTTTCCTGTCGGAGTCGATTTCTTTATTAAAGAGGCTTGGAAATCGGTATCTAGATGTACGTACTTTTCTCGTATGTGTCCATTTAACATAAAACAAAAACCAAGTTCAGGACCGTTGAATTTCGCAGCGTTTATTATTATATTTAATATTTTTTATCACCGGCGTTACATATAGCTACAGTTTTCGAGGTGATAAAGATTAACGGAAACTCCAACTTTTAAGCATACTGATGGACCTGACTCCGCCGACCTGCCTAAATCCTAAATCCAAGCGGTCCTAAATGTAAACGTTGTGCATATTACAAATAAGGTGCATTTCTATCGACACACAGCAAATATAAACACTTCACGTTGCATACAAGGTTTCGCGTTATACAAGTTTACAAATACGTCTAATAAAATAGTGGAGCAGTTCATTGAGAATTCACTAAGTAGCTTTGATCGTCCAGCGCAGCTAAGTCAGTCTAAACATACAGCAAATCTAAACTCCACAAGGATTCGAATCACTTCTGCCCGAGGAGATAATTAATGTTACATAAGGTTTTCAAGCATAGTGATTTAGGTGAAAAGCGCATACTGGTTGAACATTTGAATTAAAAGTTTTAATAAATAATAGTTTAAAAAAACTAACTAAATACGCTTTTATAGAAATCCGAATAAAAAATAGGAAATATTTTTTAATAAATTTGTATTAAAAATAAAATAAAAAAGCGCGGGGTGTTGTTAGTATTTTGTATTTTGTCAGTTTTTTTATTTATTTTTAATTTTTTAGTTGAATTAAAATTTTGTCAATTTTTTTTTTATATTTCATTGTCATCGGCACTTAATAAGTATACCAAATTTCGAGTTAATCCGACGTTTTCAAGAGGGACAAAATCATCTTCAAAGATTCCGTTACAAACATACATACGTCTGAAGAAGCTAATAAAGCGTATTAAAAAAAAACGCGAAAATTTCTCTCGGCTGCTTCATATTCTAGGTGCACAGAAACTGATGTCGTTTCGATTGTTTTTCGGCATTCCTCATTGACAGGAAATGACCTATATTGTCAAATGCAATTAGCATACGAACATGCCGCGGCGGTCACGCGTCCGATTGATTGACGCCTCAGCGACTACACAATCCGATCGAATTTCTCCGAGACGTGAACTGACTACCGAAGCATTTAATTAAACGATACACACGCGCATATTGCAGTTTCGCTAATTACTATAACATGACAAACAACAGTTTAGTAGAATGAAAAATGAAAACTGCCAATTAAATCGATCCGAATTGCACGGTTTTACCATTATGTATGCTACAAAATAAAAGGAAAGTAGTATTCTATATACTTTTTAAGTATACTTTAGGTGAATCAATTAGACTAACTATGCGTTGTGTCGCGCGTTTTTGATATATTGTTTCAATTATATATAGACAGACACCTGTTTTATGAAATCCATTTAACATTTAAGTATTTTTTTGGGAATGAAGTATAACTTTAACTTTTGTATTTAACATTTGTGAAAATCAACTTAACATATTATCAGCCGTAGAAAATCATCACGAGCATTCGACTGGATTATAAACACAAAAATGGCCTGTTTAATAATCACTTTCTCCAGCTAATTTGTCGCGATAAGGATCTTGGGACACTGTCCACAGGGGAAGCGATGTACCACGTTAATGATTCTATGTCGGTCCTTACCCGGCGTCGAATAACGGGGTCGGCCATTTTTACCGCACGGTCACGTTGTCCTGCGCTTTCTTTTCGTCATGACTTTTTGGTCTCGCCGACCATTGTCTTCCGGATGACAGTTTATATCCTGGGCGTCGGGCCAGGAGTCCATCAGTCATTAAGAAGCGACCGACAACAATTCATCGATCGAAAAAATCGATTTGTTTTTCTGAACAAAATGTGCAATAAATTCACGGTATTATCTTTGGCATATTTGGCCGTTTTCGTGGCAGTTGTTAATTGTGATGATGGTGCTTCACCTGTGGGACTAGTAGATATTCTAAGCAAAGGTAACAAAGTTGTCATAAAATTCTCTACGAAACAATCTCACGTAGGTATATCGATCTTTTTAATTGCAAACTAGTTTAATTATTTACAAGGTTTTTCTTGTAAGAAAATGTTAATGTTTTACTACTTAAATACACTAATTAATAAATTTAGGAGAACACAAAAATAGTGCGCTTTACAAAAATATGAAGCTTTGTTTATGACTATAATCTATTTCAATTTCGATTTAGCTTAGTATTCGTTAATTGAAAAATGCAACTGTCGAAAAGACCAATTAAAAGAATCGTTAACTAACTTTAATAATTTACTCTAGCCTCTTTGACATAAACCTAATAATACTGTCTTAAGAATTCATCGCAACATTTCCCCGTTCACCCTGTAATGATTATTAAGATCTTTCAAATTAGCTTAGACAGGATTTCTTTTCTTGTTAGCCCTGTCAAGCTTATTCCAGACATTTATAGAGTTTATAAACAAGTGCGCTGGTCACCCCATAGCATTTGTTTCAACTTGTCCATGACGACCGCAAACTCTGATAACCATAGATAGATAATACACATAAGCCAATAACTACGGCCGCAGTGTGCGTGGCTTGCATTTTCTTGCAGTGGCATATATCACTCCAGAAAAATGTCAGTTACAGCCTACAGATCGCTCTGCTGTTTGTTGCTTCCCCACCAATTCTAAATATCACGCAGCTTTCTGAAAATGCCTCAAAACAAATACCTCCCCACACTATAGCTGAGCACCTGTGCCCCTTTTTAAGTATTTCCGTGTATTGCTCGGGCATTTCCACACTTTTAACTTTCAGCCGTCTGGCTTCAAGTTAAATCAACATTAATCTATGAATAAAACTTGACTCCAATCTTCGTTATTCCAATTATCTTAAATGCGAGAAAAAACTAAGTCGAGCTACTGACACAAGAGGGCAAGAAGAGGGCTTTTCTAGTTTTTATTTTTACTACACGATAGTATTCCTTTATTTATTTTTTATTGCTTAGATGAGTGGACGAGCTCACAGCCCACCTGATGTTAAGTGGTTACTGGAGCCCATAGACATCTACAACGTAAATGCGCCACCCACCTTGAGATATAAGTTCTAAGGTCTCAAGTATAGTTACAACGGCTGCCCCGCCCTTCAAACCGAAACGCATTACTGCTTCACGACAGAAATAGGCAGGGTGGTGGTACCTACCCGTGCGGACTCACAAGAGGTCCTACCACCAGTAAAAAAGTTTACTGTTGAAGTGATTCGTGAAGATATGTCGAATACGTATTCCATTAGAGAAAATGGTACGTACCTGTTTGCGGGATTTGAACATCGGTATGATCGCTCGATACCTTTACCATAAGGCTATGGGATTTCGAAAATGGCGTATCAAATAAATCTCATATTGATGGTAACACTCACGGTGTTTATTGTAAATAACGATAGGATTAACAGTTTCGACTGTAAGAAAACTGTTTTCAAATTCCAAATAGCTAACTAGAACAGTAAAGTGAAAACAATATGAATTTAACTAAGAAAATTCCTATTGTTTTAGCAATTTCAAACTTAAAAACTCCACAATTTAAGGCACAAATAGCTGGCAGAGAGCTTGTGCTTATCACACCCTATATAGTTATGTATCTCAGCTGATTTTAATTACGTTCAGAGCAAAAGGCATCTAAAATACACAAATCAATTTGCTATGCTTGATTGCTATGCTTTAACTCGCTTCTTGATAACATCGTGTTTTTAATTAATAGTTGTTGAATTGCCTAATTGTTGAAATCATTGTTACATCACCGTGTATCACAATTTTCACCAAAATTTAAAATTCGCACACAGATGAAATACTGATAACAACACAATAAATTTTATTATCTTGGCCTAATTTCGGGACATATTCTTCGATATTTTGGACACGTATGGCGTCGGCCAGCAGAGTCTATCGAGAAACTTGTTGTTCAGGGTAGGATCAATGGTAAGAGGTCTCGTAGACGAATCCCCATGCGTTGAACTGATCAGGTGAAAGACCTTACTGAAACCCCACTTAACGAGTGTGTGCGCCGGGCCTCGGTTCGCAAGCTGTGGAAAACATCTGTCAAGGCTTTAATGAGCAAGAATTCCACATGACCACGACTGCTCTGCCAAGAGCAACCGATTATGATGATGATGAATTTCCGGACCAAAAAAAAACTTATAAATAGTTATTTTCTTATTATTGTGTTTCGTTTTTAATTGAATAAACCATGTGCAAACGATTATCACCAACAAACAAACACACAAATATTCATTTCAGTTTCATAAGAAGTTTAATGTGTATAGTATATTAATTTCTTAAAGTTCTTAATCCGATATATCCAATACTTTAGTGTTTCTGGTGTCTATAAAGTAATCTCTCTCTCAATCATGTCTTTTTTTTTTTTTTTTTTTTTTTTTTTNAGTTTTGTAAAGTGTCACCTTGTTCCGAAGGGACATTTTACTCCGCTTACAGATCATGGGGTAGAGTCTACCGAGAATAAACGCGGCACGGTCACGGACTGATTTTATATGCGGGCGGAATGTCATCGATGCATCCAGGGTAACGCCCAGGTACTTGACCTTCCTGGCCCAGGGTATGGATTGACTAAAGAGAGTAATCGGGGGTGACATCTACAACGTAAATGCGCCACCCACCTTGAGATATAAGTTCTAAGGTCTCAAGTATAGTTACAACGGCTGCCCCGCCCTTCAAACCGAAACGCATTACTGCTTCACGACAGAAATAGGCAGGGTGGTGGTGGTACCTACCCGTGCGGACTCACAAGAGGTCCTACCACCAGTAAAAAAGTTTACTGTTGAAGTGATTCGTGAAGATATGTCGAATACGTATTCCATTAGAGAAAATGGTACGTACCTGTTTGCGGGATTTGAACATCGGTATGATCGCTCGATACTTTTACCATAAGGCTATGGGATTTCGAAAATGGCGTATCAAATAAATCTCATATTGATGGTAACACTCACGGTGTTTATTGTAAATAACGATAGAATTAACAGTTTCGACTGTAAGAAAACTGTTTTCAAATTCCAAATAGCTAACTAGAACAGTAAAGTGAAAACAATATGAATTTAACTAAGAAAATTCCTATTATTTTAGCAATTTCAAACTTAAAGACTCCACAATTTAAGGCACAAATAGCTGGGAGAGAGCTTGTGTTTATCACACCCTATATAGTTATGTGTCTCAGCTGATTTTAATTACGTTTAGAGCAAAAGGCATCAAAAATACACAAATCAATAGATCGCCATGCTTTAACTCGCTTCTTGATAACAGCGTGGTTTTTAATTACCTAATAATTGTTGAATTGTTTAATTGTTAAAATCAGCGTTACATCACTGTGTATCACAATCTTCACCAAAATTTAAAATTCGCACACGGATCAAGGACTGATAACAACAGAATAAATTTTATTACTTTGGCCTAATTTCCGGATCAGAATAAAAAGGAACGTATAAATCGTTATTTTCTTATTAAATATTGTGTTTCGTTTTTAATTGAATAAACCATGTGCGAACGATTACCACGAACAAACAAACACACAAATATTGATTTCAGTTTCATAAGAAGTTTAATGTGTATAGTATATTAATTTCTTAAAGTTCTTAATCCGATATATCCAATACTTTAGTGTTTCTGGTGTCTATAAACTAATCTCTCTCTCAATCATGTCAACGATTGGTGGAACTGCCTTTTAACATGCGTACATGATTCGTGAAAATTAAAGAAAAAAAGAAAATAATTATATGTTTTTTTTTTATTACAGATGTAGACGTCGGTCGTACTTTCGGTCACAATGCCCTCAAGCGGTTGTCCTTCATATTCCTCCCAGTCATGTTCACACTGGGAGTGATCTCAACACTCTTGATGGCGCTAGCCGTAATATCTGTTAAGAACCTCGCCATTGGAGTTGTACTGCTCATTGTGTCTGTAAGCCAGGTAAGTGTTCCGGCTGTATGGTGTCAGTCTAGAATAACACAACCCCAAGTATTCTCGTGGAGATCATAACGGGCGATTAAGGTAGAATGGATAGCAGCGTTTTCTAAATATAATACCGGCATATTGTGATCACCAATATATATACCGGAATATGCTCGTGGTGGGATGTATTGTAAACTTGTACGGGCTACCTCTATCCTGCGTTAATTATTCATTCAAGTCTGAGCGGTGGGACAGCCATATACAAATGAAACTTCATTCATCCTCTTATCTTAATGTGGGTGGTGTTATTCACGTTGTGATGTCTATAGACTCCGCCAATAGTCTAGCAGCCGATCCATCACATGATAATATTTCCCCTTGGTTTCCCCTCCTGATATTACTATCAATCTTTCTTATATCGCGAGTCCGTACACCTCCCGGACAACTTTCTGCCTATTGTAACAACGAAGCATTACTCTTTAGGTTCGGTAAAGGGCAATATAGCCATAATTACAATGAAAGTGCTAGTTATTGGTTAAGCTATTTATGTTCTACCGTCAATGTGCTTCGATAACCGATTTATTGCCAGATGTGAGCATCGATGGTAAAAACAAATAGATTTCTTTATCGCATAAATATTTAAATATGATTTTAGTGAATGAAATTTAATGGCGACTAACTAAACAGTTCGCAAAATCTTCCATTTAATATGATAGAAAATACTTACGAGAAATAAGCCTGACAAGCAATTTAATATACATATCACTCGTGGAAAATGTTATTACAGTTTACTCAATTGTACAGTTAGAATGTTGACTGTAATAATACCATTTATACGTATGTATGGTCTTGAGCTTTTTTTTTAGAAAACTTTCTCACGATATTCTCCCATGTGTAGCTAGCTGTGTGTAGAAAATGAAATCAAATTAATAACCGCTCATAAAAACAGTTATTATCGATAGTTTATTACATGTAGATACCTCGGTGTAATGGGAATTTTACTATCAAAGTTAGCTATTGTTGCGCAATTCAACTTTTATTTTTATTTATCAATACAAACATTTTCTATTGCAAAACGTTATTGTCAAGCGACGGCCCATTGAAATGTCGTTTGTTATGTAAAAATTATTTTGACTATTGTTAGACCTCATGGAATATAAAGTAGCATGACTTTCCTCAATTGAACTCCGAACATTTTTCACAGTCGCGCTAAAGATTACAGATCAAAAACAGAATGTCTGAAAAAATATTGTAGGTAAAAATATGTAAGTAAAAATGTTGTAGGTGAAAGGATTATTGATTATAGGAAGGATAATTTTAACCCAAAACTAGTTAGTGAATGAAGAAGTAACCTTTCTGGCTTCGCTATGTTTGATATGACGTAATGATAAAACAATTTTTTTTAAACATTATTTGAAAGTGATAGCCATCTGATAGAAATTGTGATTATTCACTTAATGGTAAGAACCAATTTCAGCGTTAAAGGAAGAATATCCTTTTACGGGTGACAAGACCTTGAGTGAGGATGATTGATTCGTGTTTTTTTATATTTTCATTCGTAAGTGTCTCAGTGGGTTTGAAGGTTCAACAAAACACGATTCAACGACTTGTGAACGGGTACCTGTATTATAATACGTTTTCACTACTCCATTACTTTTTTACAGGCGGTTACCAGATTATTTGCGGCCACAACAGCACCGTCACCTCTCGTGCTGCACCCTCGTGCTGAGTTCCTCCCTGCTCCAGCCGTACCTGCCCCATGGCCCGCCAGCGGTCCTCTTCTATCGCCCTGGGCCAGATCCGACAACGAAGCTACTATTCCCGAATAAAATATTTGACTTCGAAAATGCAATAAGTTTCAGATCACGTAATTCATTAGATATGGTTTTGATTCATAGCGCGTGTATGCCTATTTTATAAGTTTTATGAGTTCTGTCTAGGAATTTAGGTCACGAATGTTGGGTATGTAGTTTAATAAGCTATTAGCATTTGTTGTCTTTAATTGAAAATTTTTGAGATTTATATAGATTTTAACATGCCTTTGTATTTTAGTGCTGGTTAAAATTCTACCTCATTATTAGATTGATCAGACACCAAACTTTGTAACACTAATGATTGAATATTGTAGTGTAGTGAAAATTATCGTTTGTGGTAAAAGTTATTTATTTTTAATTTTATTAGGATTTATGGAAGCGACTTCGTCTGCCTGTCGCGAACTGTTCGATTCGTGAAAGCTAGACGACGTATATTTAAATGTTATGTAATAAAATGCATTTATGAAACAAATTTTATTTTCTCTCTCATAATACTAGCACTAACCAACTAGTCTCATATAATTAAATTAGTAAATGTCCCTAGCCAAATACAACAGGTATTTCTGTAATGTTTATTTATTCTGTCTGAAAGAAAATTAAAATTATGAAAGCTGTATCGTGTTGTTTAGCCTTTGGGCTATCGAAGGGAATAAATACTAAGGGAAGGGAACAATGCACTAGCTTACTTAAGGCCGACAGCAGTTTTCATTCGCTAAATTAAGCATAAATATCGATGACCCCGATTTTCAATTGGGAATCGAAAATGAAGACAGGTTAAAAGAATAATCAATGGATATATTTATTTTCGCCAACCTCCGTAATATGTTGTACACAAACAGATTTAGTTTCATATAATATAATATGTAAAATTATGTAAAAGTAGAAACTTTTTGTGGCTTAGTACTTAGGAATGCTTCGTATTACCTTAACCTTATCATTAAACAGTGTTGTGGACCTACCAAATTTGAAACCATGAAAGTGATACTAAGATTTTCAAATGTATAATATACATTTTCGTTTTGGGTAAGTTTTGGCGGTAAATAAAAAAAATATAGAACCGGTTTCAATAAACGAAACGTAACATTGTACATGAAAAAAATCGTAGAAAATACGTTCACAGGACATTAAATTCTTATAAATTCCACATTGGACACGATAAGCCGCGCAATTATTAACGCGCTTTCACATTCGCATACCGGTCAGTTTTTGCGTGTTTAATATATGAGTCGACTATTATCAAAGCCGGCAATCTGACTTTTGAACAATGATTGGTAAATCAGAAAAACGAATTATTGACTTTGTATTCCATTGGCAGTCACAAAACTCTTCGGAACGACATCTTAGATAAATAACAGGTTAACTATTAACCTTTATTTAATGCAGGTTTTGAACCGTATTCTTTGAAGGAGACGATTATNATCTGACTTTTGAACAATGATTGGTAAATCAGAAAAACGAATTATTGACTTTGTATTCCATTGGCAGTCACAAAACTCTTCGGAACGACATCTTAGATAAATAACAGGTTAACTATTAACCTTTATTTAATGCAGGTTTTGAACCGTATTCTTTGAAGGAGACGATTATATTCAAATCAATCTGTATTGACATATCAATAATTTTTTTTGGTCCAAATGCACAGATTGCCACCTTTGATAATAGACGACTCATATACGAGATTATTTAATTTCAGTGGCTTTTGAAGGGTTCCGTAGTCATATGATTAAAACGGAATTCTTATAATTTCATCCTCGGTTGGTTCGTGTATCAGATCAATTTTATTATGAGACTAATGCCGCTACATATAATGATGTTTAGAAAGTATTATTTGAAACGCTATACACTAGTTTCTCAAAGTTATTAGGGATGGCACTTCATGCATTGTTTAGAGATGCGAAAAAATAATCAAATGCATACAAGCGTGTGGGATGTGATCCTTTGAAAGCTTTCCCCAGGCACCACATACGTTTTTTTATTAGGTAGGTAGGAGTTCCGCCCTTTGAAACTCATATATTTAGATTTAAGAAATAAATCAACCAAGTTTGTTACAATATTGTGTGGGTTTTGTTGCTTGATGGTAAAATAGGGAACGGGATACGTCATCATCATCGCATCGTCATCCATATTGCGTGAAAAAAGACCAAATTTACGCGTTTTCCAAAAGTGACTTATGTACATACTAGAGAGAAATTTACGGAGTTACGTAAATAATACGTGACGACACACACAAAAAAGAGATCATCGTTCAAAATTTTTGGTTTAATGTACTTCATATTTATATTAAATGTTTAAAAAATTTGGCAATGATCATGAACAATCAAAACTCTAAGGAAACGATGAATCATCAAATGGACTGAAAGTAATAAAATTGTTACGGCGCTACAACTTCTGAAGAATTTAATTAATTTAGCTGAAATTGTTCGACACGTTGGTGTATGAAATGAGCAAAAAGTGTTGAATAACGCGAACAAGATACTGTGCTTAAAACACAATTCAAATGTTAACTTTCTTTGTTGTGTGTATTATAAATTTAATGTAATTAGAGACCATAACCATTTTAACGATTTATGTGTAAAATATAACACATAAAAAGTGATGCATTCACTATTCCACTCGTTTTAATTAATAACTGGTGGAAACCGATCACGCTCCGTTGAAACTAATGTTAATTGTACGAAAAATACTGACATTGTATTAGGGGTTAAAGTATGAAATTGCTGATTTGTACTGAAAAATTGAAATTTGTTTTTTTTTTCATTTGATATACATATTTATTTGATCAAAATATCTACCATTATTATCTATACACTACTGCCATCTAATAGGAAGGTCATTTATGCCTTTGCGATAGAACTCTGGTGATCTAGATTTTACAAACTGGGTGAAAACATTTTGTACTGCCTCCTGGGAAGAAAACTTTTTATCACGTAGAAAATTGTCCAAATCACGAACAAATGGTAGACCGTTGGAGCAAGGTCTGGCGAATACGGTGGGAGACGAATGGTTTCTAATTGCAGTTCTTGTAGAGTTAAAATGGTTTCTCATGCTGTATGAGGTCTCGCGCTATCATGGAGCAATAATGGTGAAGATCGATTCATGAGTCGGAGCTGTTTCACTACAAGTTTTGCTATCATTGTTCGGAGTTCGGCACAGTAGACATCTGCCGTTATTTCTTGACCAGATCGAAGAAAGCTAAAATAAATAACATCATACTGAGACCACCAAACAATTACTATTACCTTTTTATTGATAAGCTTTGCTTTAGTGCATTGTTGCGGCGTTTGACCTGGGGTCGGCCATAGCATTTTTCGCTTACGGCTATCGTAAAGAATCCATTTTTCATAACATGTCACAATTCGATCCAATATTCCTTCATTTCTGTATAGATTCAACAAGGCAACACAAGGCCAAGTTTCAACACGCGCTTCTTTCTGCAGATCAGTCAAATCATGAGGAACCCATTTTTCATATTTTTTTACTTTATTGATTTGACGCAAATGAGTCAATATTGTTGGTAAGGTAACGTTAAGCCATGCCGCTAATTCCTGGGTAGTTTGGTTGGGATCATCTTCCGTCATCTCTTTCAATTCATTGTTATTCACATGTGTGAGCGGCCTTTCACGTGGTTCGTTCTTCAAATCAAAATTTTCATCACGAAAGCGCTTAAACGAAAATCGCATGATGCGTTCATTAGCAGTCCCCTCTCCAAACGCAACATTGATATTGCGAGCTGTTTCTGAAACGTTTGCTCCGCGTCGGAACTCGTATCCAAAAATCACTATGACTTGTCCTTCTTCAAACGAGGCTTGTGGAGAGTACTCAACAGTAGACAGAGGCTTGGCTCTGCCCTTGGCATTGCTGAAGTTCATGGGCGACGGAAGCCACTCACCATCAGGCCGTATACTTCTCTGTTTACAAGGGCAATAAAAAAAAACACTTGAATTTTCGAAGTATAAATTTTTCTGGTCTCAGCTGATTAAAAAAACAACTGAAAGTCGATAATCGAACGTTGCACATTTTTTAAAAGAAGAACCTTACAGGTACCATTTGTAAAAAGTTTCACTCAAAAATCTCAGACCATGAAGGTTCTATGACAATTCGAAGTACCTATTACAGAAAAACGGCAATTCCATACTTTAACCTCTATTACTACGTGAATGGTACTATGAGAGAAACCTTTCCTGGAATACCGACCACAGCTGTACCAAGATTCATGATCATGAAAAGAATGTGTTAGGAACGCATCGAGGAGAAATATACAAATGTACCTATATCCGTCTCCAAATAAAAAAATCAAAAAATCACAAATATAGGTACATACGTCTACTTTTTTCTAACCAGAAATTGGTATAGGACAATTTCGCATTTCTTAATTTGACAATATAGTTTCCGGTATAGCAAGTATCAACTCCCAAAATTTCGTTCTTGTAGCCTGCGTTGATGAATCAATCAGATAGCGCTCTTTAACTTTGTTGATTGGCACGTACATAATATGTATGCAGTGTTAGGGGCGCTGTTCCAACTGCATACAAATTTGAGTTAACTTTTACGCTATCGAGAACGTTAAAAAACTCGCACTAAGCACACAGGATTGTGCACTGCACAACCGGTGACATACCCCTCAAACGCTTCATACATGTTGTTCAAATCTAATTGTGTTGCAATGCTTAGTGCCCATTAAAACTGAATTTCTGATAAGATATTGTGATTCGAGGATAGCGAAACTAAGTAACCAGTTGCAGTTTCTAACCAGTTATTAACGGGTTTAACAGGTATTAGAAAATCGTAAGCTTCTAATTGAATATTTATAACGGCGAAATTTGAATAAATTACCGATTATTATTGTAATAAATAACATAACATAGGCTATGTTGTTACGCAATGTTCATAATAACGCAAAACCAAATATTTCAAATTAACTTTCACTATCACTGTTTTTGTATTACATATAATACAAAATTTATAATTGCAGAATTATTAAGTTTAAGTGACATTACGAGCGGTGTAGGTCTATCTGTTTCTTAATCGCAATGTTGTAAGGCTAGTTAGAAAGAGAAAGAACTTGTATACTTATTCTTTTCAATGAGATAAGATTTAGAGGCTCCCAAAAGTTTTTGTTTTGCCCTTGCCGTATGGATGCAGTAAAGCCCTAACACAAAGAAAAAAAGGTGAAATTCAACTCTAAATTTTCTTGTGAAAAATGGAAAATGTAAATCTATTAGAATAAAATATAAAGTGAATAATAAATTTAAAAAAGTTGAACTCTGTTCGTAACTGTAACATTCTATTTATTAAGATCATACCAATCGTAATTCGGTACCGTCAAAGTTTCTTTTTTTTTTCGGTAAATATAACAATACATATGATTAAATCGTCAGTCTCCACATGATATACAAGGTAATACGTAATACTAGGGTATCACGAGTAGATATTTTTACAAAACAAAACTAGAGAAAAAGTAAACTCTCTAATCGATGATTAATTTAATTGACCATCGTTAAAATTATAAGTATTGCGAAATGGATTATATAAAAATATTTTGTGGCATTGGTCGTAATGAAAACAAGTCTTTACCCCTGCCACAGCTCTGCATGTTGCTAGTCGCATTGGCCGGTCCAGTTTGTAACGAGAGGGGCACACGGTTTCTGTTTCACTGGCAGGCCATCACGCAGAATGTCGACACCGCACGCGCAGCGCATCCTCTGCATCCTCGGATTTTTTATAGTGTTGTGTTCGGCTACAGTACCTGAACCTCAAACGGTCCACCAGCATGAAGTCGAAACGAAAAAAGTTGAATTGTTCGAAGGAGTGTCCGTGAAGATTCCCCTAGGCAAGAACACGAGCAGTGTCATGTCCCTCGAAATCGAAACTGATAAGGGTGATCAGGAAGGTCGGTATTATAACTCTTATATTATTTGTATGCTAAGATTTTAGCGACTTACTAAACTCATATCAATTTACATTTACCAGCCATATTAATATGTTTTGGATTAAACGAGTAGCGTGGGTAAACAAATTTAACTTTCATTAAGCTGAAGATGAAATAACTAATTAATTTTGACAAGTAAAATTGAACGAGATTATCTATTATGATTAATATTAATCTAAATTAAATTTTTGTTTATTTTGATAGATCACTCCGAGTTTTGTTAAAATAGTACTACACCGCAACGTACCTGCCGTATCATTTTCTGAATTTCTCTAGATGAAAAAGGTTGTCTAGAAGAGATCGCTTTAAGCAATAAGACCTATCGACTATTTTACTCGCCTTCTTCTGACCGATTTTATATTTTAATTACGTCTTTGTGTGTAAAAAATCGTACTCTCTCTCGCTCTAAAGTCTAAAGTCAGTGTTTCTTTGTTTTTATTCGCTCAGCGTTCGCGGGACCTTATAAATTTATGCAACTGAGTTTATACTTTGTTCGAGGAAAGTTTCTGTCATGGTACGTACTATAAATAGCGCGCCGGTGGTTCCAAAAGTTTTCAATGATAGTGCCAGCGATAGTGCCTGTCTTTACTAGTGATTTTATTGTATGAAAATAATAATAAAAAATGTATATAAGAGAGAATACACTTAATTGCACACCAAAACACAATTTACATTCTAACAGCAGTCAAAAAGCAGATACATTTGTACAATAGGCAGTCTTATCGCTAAAAGTGATCTCTTCCAGACGACCGTTTCATTTACAGAAATTCTGAAAATATAAAAATATAGTAGGTATGTATATAATAGGACTTAATACAAATATTCAACTACATTTTGTTAGGTTAGATGTCGAAATTTATATTTTTATCTCTAATCTGGTGACCGCTTAACACCACACGTATCTTGAGCTTATCTTTCCATCTATAATATTTCAAATTTCTTAACGAATAGTAGAAAACCGCCGATAATTTCACTGCAAAGTAATTATCTTTTAGTTTTTTTTATAAACGCGCGTCGAAATTGCAATTTCGAAAGTGTTCTAGTTTGTGTCCGGTATAAATTCGCAAATTGCGAATTACGACTTTACTTTCGTTTCGCGTACGTAACTGAAACAATTCAAAAACATTGACCCCATCAAATTATATAAAATTATTAAATTCCGTTGAAGAAATTTATTTTTACGACTTCGGACGAATACGATTTTCTATTATGCAATTTCTGGTACAGTATGTGTATTTTTATAGAAGCAAACCGATGAAAACACAATCCAATACAAAATTCGGCGTTTATTTGAAATAGTTTCTTAAGTTGCATATTTTCATCACAGTCACACTCTAGAGTCACATTCTAGAGATTTAATAAACATTGATCTCAAAAATGATTTGTTATTTTAATATTATTGATAATAGTATTCATTGTACATATTTTGAATCCCTACGGATTAGGAGTGCCGTGCCTATTTCTGCCGCGCAGCCATCAGACACCTGGGTCTGAATCCGGTTCCATGTCCGGAATGCCGGAAACTGTTATTAAAGTTAACCTGATATAATACAAATATAATATTTTTTCTTCTACCTACGTCGAAAGTTCGGTTTTCATCCCGCTGTACAGGGAAGAAAGTTTAACATTTTCTCCCTGGGTACTGACAAGTGCGCATGCGCATCAGTGTCTACGTCTGCTCTCACGCACCTAAAATTTTCCGCCATTGTTGTGCTCCGGTAATTTGCAATATTAGGGTTAGTGTAAAAGTGAAATAAACAAAAGGCAATAAAATTTAATAGTGAAGTAGTAAACAAAGATGAGTTCTTATTCAATTAGTAGTAGTTTATTGAAAAATTAAAAAAAGGTTAGATTTTTTATGAGTTTTTTATGAGTACGGGGGGGGGGGGGCTCCGACCCCCCTGCCGCCGGCCAGGGCTTCGCTCTTGGACCCCGGCTCGGTACTCCACGAACTTTCGGCCTGGTAGGAGAAAAAATAGTATGTGCACCGCGGGAGAAAATTTGGACATTTCCTCCAGCGTGTTGGCAATTTTACACGCGGGAGGAAATGTCCAACTTTTCTCCCTTGGTGCACAATGTACTATTTNGGGGGGGGGGGGGCTCCGACCCCCCTGCCGCCGGCCAGGGCTTCGCTCTTGGACCCCGGCTCGGTACTCCACGAACTTTCGGCCTGGTAGGAGAAAAAATAGTATGTGCACCGCGGGAGAAAATTTGGACATTTCCTCCAGCGTGTTGGCAATTTTACACGCGGGAGGAAATGTCCAACTTTTCTCCCTTGGTGCACAATGTACTATTTATGAGTGGGGGGCTCCGCCCCCCTACCCCAGCCAGAGCTTCACCCCTGGGTCCCACCAGGGCTTCGACCCTGGAGTCCGGCTCGGTACTCCACGGGTGCTAAGTTTTTTACAATGTCGAACTTTCGGCCTGGTTAGTATGTGCACCGCGGGAAAAAAGTAGGACATCTCATTAAAATTGGCAAACATGCGGGAGTAAATGTCAAACTTTTCTCCCTTGGTGCACAATGTACTATTGTTCCATTGCCACTGAGATCAAAACTTAACAGTTCAGGGAAAGGAACGAGATTCATACAGTGGTGGCTTTATTATGAAGTGGGTCTGGGATCGTCTGAGTTAATGAAAAGAGTAGTTTTGTATTTTGTACTTTGGTAATCGAGGATATATCGGGGACTTTGTGGCTCCAACGTGTAGTATAGGTAGTAATTTGTTGATCAATTTTCTTTCAATTTGCTTACAATTTTAGTTTTTTGTGTATTTCATATATTAGTATATTATAAGTTTTCATTTTGTTCTATGTGTGTTATTATTGAAGGCTTAGCCTTTTAATTACGGAAACTATCATACTTGTAAAATGACAACCCCGTGCTCAAATTCGATTTGAATATACTATATCGATCTTGACATCATTCAAAACTGGTTCTTCTTCTCCACAATGCCTCAGTGGTGGTATCTTCGTTTCATTTTCCTAACTCCTCAATTATGGGATTACTACTAATCCTTACAGTAGTGGTAGGGCGTATTGTCACTGTAGAAACTTTATTTCAATCTGTTGTTGCTGCAAAATAATCTCCGGTAGTCACGTCTTACGCTAGCTCACGTTTAGCGGACCAGACTAATAAAAAAAATACTGAAATAAATAATATGTACTGAAAGTAAAGGTACCAATTGTTTTATCTGTAGTGAATGATAAGTCCACATATACACCACACTTACTATATAAACTTATTCAAAAGGTCTATTTCAAAGAGTAGAAACTGTGTAATTGAGACGACAATCAGAGCATTGACAAACAGTTATCGGCACAAGAAAGTTGTGTAACTATTAGGAGTAGTACGTATCCACGTTTAGCGGTATTTACCTCAGTCTAACGGAAACGCGAATGAATTATGTAACAGGTCATCACGAATATCTTCCGAGATAAAAGGAAAACAACTAACAGTTCTCATGTTGCTCAATGTTGTATCCCTCGGATCTGGATGATGGTGAATTAATTGTCTTCTAATTACGGCATACCTACTAGATGCGTTTTAACATTTTTAATTGCAGTCTGATAGAATGGATTGAATTGGTGGAATTGTCTAATATAATGTTTTTGTTGTTGTTATGATACAAAGATCACGAAGGACTAAAGCGTTTCTTTACAACTGACTTTCTTAACTGTATTTTTTTATTGCGTAATATGTTTCATGTTTCTGTTGAATTATTATTTTGTTTCTTTTCATATATTCGAGACGAGAGTATTTACATACTAAAGTAATATTGTTTGAGTAATTTTTTTAATTTATTTCCAATTTCAGGACGGGGCAAAAAACAGAAACTTATGCAGAAGATTCTACCTTTATTCATCATGCCGTTCGTTCTACAGTCCGCAATTGTGCCTTTATTCCTGAGTATGCTTAAATTCATGCTATTCAAATCCTTAATGGTCGGAAAACTAGCGCTTTTCCTCATTTTAATAAACGCTTTCAAAAATCATAATTCCGTGAAAGGTCGAGATTCAGAAATAGCGAACGTTCATTACGGCTATCACGACAGCGGTATGGAAT
The DNA here is from genome assembly GCF_003987935.1 of Bombyx mandarina. Next base: position 244,888 of record NW_021011526.1, on the reverse strand, counting down.
ATGGAGCTTATATTAACTAGATTACCATTGCTATATAATGAAATGAATATCCTTCTCTAAGTCATTAATTAAATCTACGTACGACGTAGATTCTAAGAAAACACATACAACATTTAGGCAGACCAATTCGATCTCTAATTTAATGTATTCAAAATATTTTTTTGTTCAATAGATCATTTCTCAACGTTCATTTCTGGAATTTGTGATTTTGTTTAAATAACAGATAGTACCGATGAAAGCGAATTCTAATTTGAATTTGATATTCTTTTGCATGTCGAGATTTCAAGATATCTTTATGAATAAAAAAAAAAACCTGATTGATTGTTTGGCTTTGATGTTAAATCTTATAAATCTAACTTATTATCGGAATACAGCCTGAAATATTATATTAATCGAATTTCTATTTGTAAATTTTTTTTCTTCTAATGTTAAAATATAAACATGATGTAATATGTTAACCACTCATATAGTTATGGTTTATATAAATTTTGCATTTTACATAATAAAATATGAAGTTGCCGTTTGCTGAATTAATTATTTCGGTTATTATTTAAATAATAATAAAAAACTGAGCTTAGAAAGCGATATAATCTTTTAGTAGTAATTTTAATTTATTCTAGGTTTAGTTATTTATTAATAATGTTAAGCTATTTAAAGTTGAATAAAGGATGTGTAAATCATTGAAATTTGTAATTTTTTTTTTATTATGCGGATTAATCTAATAATATATTAAATTATGCATCTAAATGCTACTTCTCCGGATGGGTCTATATGATAAGTATAGTTAAATTTCACTGTCATTTTTAGTAGAATTACTAATAAGAGAACTTGTCGGGAAATCAGAATATTTTGTCGACAGGTAGCATTCTGATTAATAACTTAGTCTACGCACCAATCACAGTTCATATGAAAAATTAGTGTTTTCTTTGTTTTTCGCCAGTCGTAGACATAGTTACTACATTTAATTAGTTTACGGTTTAATTTATTTAACAACTGACCGTCGTTCTTGATCACGAAAAAGGTAAAGTATTTGAAATTTCGAAGATAATATAATGACATAAAAATCACGACATAAAACCATAAAAATAATTTTAATTATACGCGTACTTGTAAGCCTATTCACTACAGTTAAATGTCTATGAAAAAGCTCAATAAACCAGTTCATTTTTTATTTATTTATACAACGATCGAGCACAACAATAGTCTACAACAAAACTAACAGAACAAAAACTAACAAAATAGAACTCTGTGTACAGAGATCGCTCTAGATCGGTGTTTCTCAACGTGGGGCCCACGCCCCACAAGGGGGCAATTTAATAATTAAGGGGGGCATTTGCACTAAATTAATATGGACAATCTGTATTAAAATTATTCTGAATTTCAGATTTTTATTATATTTTTTGAAATATTACTTACTGTGTTCTGATAACAATTTCATAGTGATCTCTTCCAAAACCTATCATTTATGTTTCTTAAGTGAACAAATAAATTTTGTTTTAATATTTCAAATTATATACGGAGGGCATAAAAAATTTAGAAATGTTACAGTGGGGCATTGCACAAAAAAGGTTGGGAAACACTGTTCTAGATGTTCTCGGCCTCCAATATAATTGGAATCGATAGACATCACAGAATGTCGCCAACGGCCTTGCGACATAAGTTTGAAGCATTAATTGTAAAGTTTTATGTAGGCTATTGCATCCTTCAAACTGGAATACGTAACTGTTTCTCGGCAGAAATAGGCAGGATGGTACAACTCCGAGTGGATAGCAAATTTAGCTTTCTTTACTACACGGTGTTATTATGTGCTAAGTAAATATTTAATTGAAAGAAAAATTGATGTCTGTCTGCGCGATTTGAACACCGGCATTAGGCCAAGATTATTTATTCTCTTCGATTTCAAATGGCTGAATACATTGTTTCCATTAATATAATGCAAGTCGTGTTAATACAGGTACAAACGAAAAACAATACTTCGTAGCGTAAATAAGTTAGTAAAAGTCAAACTTCATTATTACAGTCGTCGATGATAGATGAGTGTGCGACCCACCTGATAGTAAGTCGCTACTGTCACAGACTCAGAGCCTGCTAATGAATATTAAAGAGTATATAAAATAAGTTTTTTTAAATCAATATACAAAAGACAAGCTTGTAGTACCTACCTAGTAGCTTGTAGACAGTCGAAACAAATTTTATGTGAATAAGTGAAGTTCCGATATTAGATATTATTATTAAATCCAACAACAATTTTGAATTAAGCGCTATGGCTACTGAAAAATGTAGTTTTTCAATTGTACTCTAACGCTTAAATGTAAAAAGTAGTACAAACTTACAACGTTTTTAAATAAGCTAACTTTTAATAAAAAAAAAATCGTAAAAATTGGTTGACGAATAGCAATATTTCCGTTATGTTGCTCTGTGTGTTGATGTTTCTTAATCTATTATTCTATTTTCATCAGTTCACGATCTGGATTCGGAGTGAAACTAAAATGTCGTAATATTGTTATCGTAATACAAACGCTTAGTCTTTAGTTGTTGATACAATACGCAAGGCGGTGGTCATACACGAACATAACAGCTCACTAAAAACTAAAACTAGCTTACCATTAAGCTAGTTAAAATTAAAACGTGAAGTGATTACTTACAGCCTATTCGCATTATTATAATTTTTTCGTGATACAATTTGAAAGTTTCCAAAAGTGAAAGGAGAGGGGGAGTGTAAGGTCGGTGAAATCGTTTTGTGGTTTTTTTTACTTTCCGGGTAATGTAATTAGATTCCTAATGATTTGTATGTACATTAATTCTTAAATGCTTCTAATTGACAAACATACTTATTCCAAACTTAACAAAAAAAAAGAACTGTAAGAGAAGAAAAGTAATTAAACCTAAACAGAAGCAAATAATCGAATTCGTCATCCTACATTTTATTTCACTCACATAAAACACATAATACATATTTACTATTATATTTTCAATAGGTTCAGCTTAGAATGACTTATATTTTTTTTTTCTATTAATTTCTACATATTGATATTACTCAGTCAATTTTAAATTTTGTTCTAGTAAATTATTTTAAAAATATACCTAAATATTTTTACACATGAGGAATTCATGTTTTTATTATCTCTATAGTGAGTGACGTTTAATCTCGAATACTTGTAGTCGGAATCTTGTTTCTAGGGAACGTTGTTAATAACATAGGAACTTAATATGAACAGGAACATAACATATCATGTTTGTATACTTGTGGATATATTAGGGCATTCTAATAAAGGCCTCAAAATTAGAGAGCCCTAATACTGCTGCAAACAATTAAAAGATGTACTCAGAGATAATACTGTTACGCGCTGGGGTTCGGGATAAATAAAATTCCACCAAAGTACAACTACAAAAAACTGTATTCAACACTTAGAACGCTTAAAACACACAATAAACACTTTAAAACTCTCAATTCACTTCTTCCGCTTCGCTTCAGATGATCCGTTCGCTGTTTCGCTTCGAGTAGTTCCGACTGACTGCTGAACGCTTTTATAGTCGATACCTCATCTCTAGAATTATCGAGAATATTCCACACATCTCTAGTATTGTTTCAGCAATCTGACAATAGATGGCGTTGTACTTCTCGAGCGTTCTAGGTGCTACTAGATCCTTCGATATTTATTCGACTATTCGGCGATAGGTGGCGTTACTCTTACCGGCGTAACAATACCAACAAAGCAGAATCTTTACCAATTTGATTTTCAAGTCGTTAATTTTTTAGATGACTCCGAAACTCTCACAATGCTTATTTAGAAACAACATCATCATTCTTCTAGGGCTTTTGTCGTTTTCCTTAATAGCCCCAGCAATTACTTTGACGACTTTTGACAAAAGGTCCAAAACATGTGAAAGCGATGACTGCGTGCCCATGACTGTCAGAGAAGAAACGAATTTGTCAAACGTAACTGAGGTATGTACAACGTAAATGTTACATATAATTTTGTCATTGAAAAGTGACTGGACTAAATGAACCTTGAATTTCAATTTATGCAGTTTCAACTTACGGAAACATTTAAAATTATGTAATGATTTTCCTCGTATTTAAATATGTTAACGATTTGTTCTAAAACTGGTCATTTTATGATCATAGAATAAATCTATCTTCTTATTATTAAAAAAAACGGCCAGTACTGGCACATTAGTGTAAAAAAAAGGTGATTTAATTTATTTTGGTGTACAATGACACACACACTTACTTTAGAACTTAATCACTCATTAATCTTATGCTTAAGTTAGAGATAATAACTACTTTATCATGCTAACTGAATTCGATTTTCGGTTGATCTCAATATTTTCGTAAAATAATTATTTTTCGCAGGAATGGCACGCGTATATTATAGGGCTTTAAGCGTAATTGCGTGCTGACTTAATGGCCGCTGGTGCTGTTTTACCTCAGTATATTGGCAATAGTTATTGGCACTTATTGATTTGGCCATTATTATAAAAGGCTTGTTAAAAAGGTGTATTTTGTCATCACAAATGCAAAATTGCATGTCCTGGATATACCCGCTTATGTCTCGTATGAGCGTTTTCCGCACATAAGAAGTCCTACATTAGTTTTTAGCGTGGAATGTTTACTTATTTCTTGAAGGTCTAAATGAATTATAATGGGATTTTTCAGCAACAATTATAATGACAAAATATCTTATAATACAAAAAATACTTAAAATAATGGCCAAATCATTAATCTACCTACTTTTACGTTTTCTGCTATATTACATAACAATAAGTGGCAATAGCCATTGGCAATATAAACAGGTAAATAGGTAAAACACTTCGCTTTATTAAACCAGCACGACCCGTCATGACTTACGCGAGTGTGGTGTTCGCTCACGCGGTCTGCACACACGTAGACGCCCTTCAATCCCTACAAGCCCGCGAGGAACGTTGACTTACACAACGACCTGAGCCTCTAATCAATCCGGAAACACATAAAGTCAGCATCGGAACGGTACTGCGATAAGGCTCATAATAATCGCCTTATCGTTGCCGTCGCTGACTACTCCCCGAATCGTGATCACGCAGGAGCCAGTCACCGTTGACGCCCTAGACACGTCCTTATGAATCCATCCAATAACCCTTGCATTAGACGCCTTTAGCTCTAACACCAGGAGTAAGGACCCCGGTAACCGTACTCGTCGAACTCGGCAAAGAGTTCGACGTGCAACCTAACCTAAACATCAGCCCGCTGAGTTTCTCACCGGATCTTCTCAAAGGGTCGCGATTCTGATCCGGTAGTAGATTCATTCGCGATGCAGCTACTCTTGCGTTGTTAGGTTTCCTTTGGAGGCGCTCGGGTAGCTGTTAGTGAATCACACCCATCCTAGTTGAGCCCTTGCTCGCCCACCTGCCTTGGTAAAACTGGAAAGGCCTCCGGGCCACCAGTAATCTCTCAAACATAAAAAAAGCACGTAATTACGCTTCGAGACCCCTATCACGACTCTAAGTTATTCTAATTCAAATTAACAAGACTTTATTTTCTAAAACAAAGTTTTGTTTAAGTGTTGTTGTTCTCTTACGATAAATTATGATTATTGCTGACGGACAAGGTGATATGGTGATCATGCGAAAGTGATAATGCATCGAAACAGATAGTTGATAAAAAATGTCAGATTCAGGCGTAAATACTTGATTACAACATCTCGATGATTACAACTTATTTTCCATTTTAACAAAATGAATCCATAGCTACGTATTTTGTCTATTTGTTTCATGAATAGTTTTGTATGTTTCAAATTTTAATCTTGATTTTTAGAATGCAAATTACTACAGACTTCCTAACAACATCCTCCCTAAAAACTATAATCTGACATTGAAGCCGAACATGAAAGATAATATTTTCAAAGGCACAGTCAACATTGCAATAGAAGTACTGACATCTACGAATAAAATCACCATGCATGCTTATAAGTTAACTATTGAATCCGTGATTTTGAAAGATTCGAAGAACGTGGAAGTCTCAATATCAAGTACAAACATAAGTACCGATAAAAGAGAATTGCTCAGAATACACTTAAATGATCAAATACAGAGGGGAAAATACAATGTGGAAATTGTATTCCAAGGAAACATGGATAAGAAAATAATTGGGTTTTACTCAAGTTCTTTGAAAAACGGAGGGTGAGTAATTTTATCTCATTACCTTTNAGATTCGAAGAACGTGGAAGTCTCAATATCAAGTACAAACATAAGTACCGATAAAAGAGAATTGCTCAGAATACACTTAAATGATCAAATACAGAGGGGAAAATACAATGTGGAAATTGTATTCCAAGGAAACATGGATAAGAAAATAATTGGGTTTTACTCAAGTTCTTTGAAAAACGGAGGGTGAGTAATTTTATCTCATTACCTTTTTTTTTTTTTTTTATTGCCTTTGTAGGCAGACGGGCATACGGCCCACCTGATGGTGAGTGGTTACCGTCGCCCATGGACTTCAGCAATGCCAGGGGCAGAGCCAAGCCGCTGCCTACCGCTTAATACTCTCCACAACTTGAAGTACCATTAGGAAAAGAAACAGAAAAAATAAAATAAAAATAGAGTCCTTTTTTTAAAATTAACGTTACGGATAACATTGGTGTGTTGCAAATGTGAAAAAGTTCGATAAACCGTAGGCAATAAATGTTATCGATCAATCCTATTGTTAAATAAGTATGAGATTATTTATTTAGGATGCATTGAGCTTGCAGCTGTTTCAGTCGCAAAATTTAACTTTAATTAACTATGTAATTGAAAATACTTTTACGACTTAATCTTGATTAAAGTACGCCTTGAATTAAAATTAAACCATACCAAAATTAGTTTTATATCTAAAACTCGCGAAAACTGAAGAAAATAATGAATTAGAGTTAATCTTGTAAAGCTTAAAGAATCTTATGTTTTCAATTTACAAACATTTTTAAGATAAACATATCTTTCTTTATGCCTACTTAATCGTTATTATCCTAAGTGGATACATCGGCTACGTAAAGATTGGTAGGTAAGCGCGCCGGGCTTAAAACCTTAGAACTTGCTAACACTAGCCCTAGTAAGAGCAGTACTTCGCTTAATTTATCACCGGATCAAAATCGCGACTCACTAAAAAGATCTGGCGAAAAAGTCAGTGAGTTAGATTGCACGTTGAGCTCTTCGTCGCAGTCGACTAGTTCGACGAGAGCGGTGACCGATGTTTGCTGCCTAAAAGCACCGAGAGTGGATCGGGGATCCGATAGAATTTGCTTAGGGCGACAGCTGGGTGTGAATTAGAGGCTATCATAATTAGAGAGCTATCATGTTGCGTAAGTTTTCAAAGAAGCGTTCTGACGTTGTCTTCAGATACTTACGTATTGATTATAATTTAAGATCGTCGTGGAGATCTCATTTCACATTCACATTCCTTATATACCATGCTCCGGCAGTATCCTGCAAAACCGGGATTGGCTGACCTGGAAAGAGAGTACTTGGTTGCGGGCCACGTGAGAGAACACTACACCTGTGTGCTGAGTGCGAGTTTTTTAAAGTTCTCCACAGCGTTAAAGTTAACTCAAGTTTGTATGGAGTTGGAACGTTTGTCTACGTTTGCCGTTAGGGGCGCTGTTCCAACTGCATAGAAATTTGAGTTAACTTTTACGCTATCATAAATGTTAAAAATCTCGCACTAAGCACACTGCACAAGTCATGATCCAACGTATATATTATTATGCAAGTTTCGTAATGTCACTTCGTTACAAAAAGACAATTTACTTCTCTTGTAGATCACTCGTCTACTCGTAACAATGACTTCTATATCTATACTCTATACTAATATTATAAAGAGGAAAGATTTGTTTGTTTGTTTCGAATAGGCTCCGAAACTGCTGGACCGATTTGAAAAATTCTTTTTCCATTAGAAGCCGACATTGTCCCTGATGAACATAGGCTACTTTTTTTTTACTTTTTTTTATTTTATTTTTTTGGTTTCATGTGTGTTTTAATGTTTCCGAAGCGAAGCGAGGGCGGGTCGCTAGTGTAAAATAAATTAGCTTATTAAGTAAAACAAATTACTAGTAGTTTGCTCAATAATGCATGGAAATAATGATGCGTAATTTAATGAAATAAATAATCGCTTACGAAAATTGTTATCATAGAATATACAACCATGTCAATAATTATCATTTTCGAGGGACTTAAGTCACCGTCACCGTCGCCACCGCCCTCATGGACTAGAAGAGATTTCTTTGTTTTTTTTTCTAAAAGTCTATTGATTTTTTGTAAATTCCCATCATTTTAATGGTATTACTATATTATTTTTATTTTGTTTCATTTATTATTTAATTTCAAGCCATTTTCATAATTTCATTGCACTTGATTTAATTTTTCATATCTACAACAAACCATAAAACATTAAGTTTTATAGTCAAAACCATTTGACTTTTATAACATAAGATTTGTAGTATGGGCTAAGTTCATTTGTTCTATATAAATGCCCAAGCATGTCAACATTGTCATTGTCACTGAAAACCGTGTCATAAATGCTGTCTTTTTTCCATCTTTTTTCTTACAGAAATTCGTGTGTCAGCTAATTTATCAATCTAAATACTAACGTAAAATCGTTTTTGTTAACATAAAGTAAAATGTAAAACTTACGCACAACTTTGTAATAAAAATTTTGACTCCTCATGTTGAACCACACTGATGCTTACTAGACTCCTTACAAACAATTTAAGAAAACTTGCTAACTTATTGAAGAATAACGCTAAGCATAGTCATTTTACTGCAAAACTAGTAACAGAATACTCTGAGACTAAAATGAAAGATTGTGATCGATTTACACCTTTGGTTTATCCAACGAACTACGACCTCGTATTAAAACCCGATCTCAAGACAGGCGTTTTCGAGGGAACAGTAAAAATAAATATAACTGTAAAGGCGGACCAGAAAAAAATTGCTTTACACTCAAAGTTTTTAAAAATTAAAGGCTTAACGTTAAATAGAGGCGATGAAGCTATATCCATACTAAAGTATTTGACAGAAAAACAATCACAGCAACTAGTGGTACATTTTGAGAATGTATTGAAGTCAGGAAACTATCAAATGAATATTGAGTTCAGTGGTGATTTGAGTAGAAAAATTGTTGGTTTCTACCTTTCACATTTAAAGGATAATAGGTATATGTTAACAAACTACTTATTCTCAAGAATACATTATACAAATCAATTATAATATAACAAAGATATTCAATGTAAATTGTAGAGATGGGGTCATTCTCTGCAATATCATCTTAGAATTTTTTATATTAAATGTATATTCTTTTACATTATATGTAATTATAAATTCAATTCTATAGATTTTTCAATTTGACTAATTTTGAGTATTAAGAGTAACAAATAATTCACAATAATTTTTTTCTAATTTCAGAACAATGGTAGCCAGTAAATTTCAGCCAACATATGCTCGCCAAGCATTCCCTTGTTTTGATGAGCCAGATTTCAAAGCCACATATGATATTGCACTTGTTAAACCCGAAGGGTATGTGGCATTGTCAAACATGAATGTAAGTGTGTAAATCCATTTTTAGCTATTTATACCTAAATAAAGGCATTTTATGTGTTTTAATTTTTTTTTATTAAAAGAAGTGTTTTATTCATTCAAGCTTTGTGATTTTTCAGGAAATATCAGTGACACAGGACCCATCATCTAATTTAGAAACTGTCAAATTTGCGACCAGCGTCCCAATGTCAACATATCTGGCTTGTTTTGTTGTATGTGATTTTGGATATAAGGATGTTGAAATTAATACTTCTGGTATCGGAAATACCTTCAAACTTAGATCTTTTGCTCAAAAAAATGAACTTCATAAGATTGATTTTGCTCAAGACATTGGGAAGAGAGCTACTGAATTTTACATAAGATATTATGAAGTAGAATTTCCCTTGCCAAAATTAGGTAAAATATGTTTTATGATTAAAAATTATATTTAGGGTGCACTATTATTCAAAATATTGCCATTGATTATAATCAATAGGTCAGTTTCTGACTTTTGCAAAGTATGAGATGTTATGCATGATAAACATTTTTTTTATTTACACATGAGGATTATTGTTCACTTAGAAACTTATTTATCACACTGTTTACTATTTTTTTCAGATATGATTGCAATACCTGACTACATTTCTGGAGCCACTGAGCACTGGGGTCTTATAACATACAGAGAAACATCATTTCTGGTTGATGAGGCTACTGCTTCTGTTAAAAATAAGATCAGTATTGCTAACACTATAGCTCATGAACTAGCTCACATGTGGTTTGGAAATTTAGGTAAAACTACGGATTAGATTATTTTACAAAAGATACTATTGATGTATAATATATGGGCCTACAATATAATAATTTTACCAATAAAAATAAAGGAACAATGTTATTATTATGATATCAAATATCATGTTCATCGGTCATTGTCCTGTGATAATTGCCCCAGTTTTCTGAATAAAATAAATATTTGTCAACTAATCTTGCAGTGACAATGAAATGGTGGGATGAAGTATGGCTAAATGAAGGTTTTGCTTCCTACATGCAAGTTAAATCATTGAATGCAATTGAACCATCGTGGGCCATGGTAAATAGTATTTTAATAATTAATAATTTTATTATAATGCAGTTATATAGTTTCAAACACAAATTGATAATATCAAGAAATTGGTTTTATGTGATAGCCTGATTTGTAAATGATAGCCAGTTTTTTTTAAATTCATTGATGTCTCTTTTTTTTTTTTCCTACCTTAGGTGGTAGCCTTGAGAGACTATTCCAGCGTAACCTTAACTAGTAGGTGAGCTCACGGGGCTCAAACATGACGACGTTGCTAACACGAACCCTAGCAAGAGTCGTGCTTCGCAGAAACACGACCCACTGAGAATATTCGGCGAGAAACTCAGTGGGCTGTGTCTGAGAGTTAATTTACTCGTCGAGCCCTTTGTCGCAAGCGACGGGTTCGACGAGAACGGTGACCGGTGCTTGAAGTACCTAGAAGCACCGTTAGTGGATCGATAGTTTTGGGCGACGTCGACTGCTTTTCATTTTTTCCGCAGGATCGGGAATGTTGATGTCTCCAATAATAGTTTGACGTATTGTAAGTTAGCACAGGTACTAATACTCTGCCTATTTCTGGTGTGAAGCAGTCACGCGTTTGGATTGGAAGTCTTATCTAATTACACAACCCTATTTTCTCATATTTTTAACTGTCACAAGTATATCAATATTCCGTTTTTTCGTATACATTAGTGAAAAAACTGATACCGTTTTATTTGCAGTTGGATCAATTCTTAACAAAAACTGTTCATCCTGTACTAGTGACTGATGCCAAACTTTCAAGTCATCCTATAGTACAAACTGTGTCTACACCCGATCAGATAACATCAATATTTGACACAATTTCTTACAATAAAGTAAGTATATTGTTACTAGGACCATGGATTGAAGTACGATTGGTTTAAAAAATATTAATTGCGCCCAGAAGTGTGGATAACTTTTATACTGTCACTGGAGATATTTTAAAGACTAGCCATTGATTTCAATTCTTATTTAGTGCAATGGTAATGTAGACATATCATCAACTTCAGTGTGGACTTGTCTACCAGTGGAAATATGTAGGTGTCTCAATTTTCACTACTAAACATGTACCTTTGCAGATTGTTGGAAGAAGAATTATTTGTTATTCTCGGTCATTGAGCTCAATGCAAAGTCAGGGTCAACTGCTAGTGCAGTCAGATGCCGTTAATTACCGTATGTAATACCGCTATTTGTCACGATAAAAGACCAATCTTGAGGATTTGCTCTGCAAGCCACTAAGGATTGGCGCACAGCTAACTCGATCTGGTCAGTCCACCATATGGATGACCTCCCACGTGATTCGGTTACTTCTTTGGATACTTTATAGCCTTTGCATATGAGCACACGGCCCGCCTGATGGCATGGTCAAGTTATTGGCAAGATAGAAATCTAGGATAAAGTTTACAGGGTAAATTGAATTAAAGCAGAACACTTTGAAGGAGTTGTCTTGGCCCAAAGGATAAGAAGCCCGGTGTATAAGCATCGAGCGATGTGATAGCGCCGGGGTTCGAATCGTACTATTTTTTCTAATGAAATACGCACTTCACAACTGTTCACGATTGACTTCCACGGTGAAGGAATAACATCTTGTATTAAAAATAAAACCTGCAAAAATTATAATTTGCGTAATTACCAGCGCCCTGCCAATTTCTGCTATATAAGCAGTAATGCATTTCGGTTTGAAGGGTTGGGCAACCGTTGTACTGTATATATCGGGACGTAGACTCATATCTCAAGGTAGGTGGCAGCATTTACGTTGGAGATGTGTATAGGTTCCGGTAACCATCCATTTAAGCAATAAATTAGTTATAAATATTGTAATTTCTACAATAAGAACTGATTGTTTAACTGCAGACTACCGTTTTTGTTTTTTCTAAACCAAAACTATGAAACCGCTAATTCACAGGGCGCGTCCATACTAAGAATGTTGGAGGGCTTCATTGGCGAAGAAAACTTCCGTCGTGGCGTTTCAGATTACCTCAAAAAGTTTCAGTACGGTAATACAGTGACTCAAGATTTACTATCCTGTCTTGAAGTTTACTTTAAACAGGATAATCCTGATTTAAGCCTGACGTAAGTTTAGATATGACAATATGAACCATCATAAATAAATAATAAATGTTTGTTTGGTTTCTGCTTAGCATTTTGCTATTGCCTACGAATGTATGGTCCATTTGGTGGAAAGTGTCTCATGAACATCGGCATTCGTAGGATCATAATTATTGACACTTTATAGGGTAATGTGAGCGGCCAAGAAGTGATTTAAAACCAATCATTTCTGATGTCATAAAATTAAACTGAATACCTTAAGCTTTCAGTTTTCAGTCATGGTTAGATTAAGGAATAGAGAAATAAGAAATAATTGAGCTGAGAGTGTTTTATGCTTGCCTAACTTCTATGATTATTGCTCTTGTTCTCCTTGGTTTGACGAGCATATTATGGGGTTCAACCTGAGAGAATTCCTAACTTCTGCCCTAGCAAGAGCATTGCTTCTCTGTCGGAATTGCGACCCGCTGAAAAGATCCGGCGAGAAACTCAGTGGATTGTGGATTTCTCCGCGGATTAAGTTGCACGTTGAAATCTGGCCGGTGCTTTGAATGCCTAAAAGTACCGATAGTGGATGGGCAGGATCCGAAATGACATGTATACTCGTATTTATGGCCATTCATCTAATGTACAAGGGACATCTATCTAATTTCCCAAGGTGGTCTTGACATTGTGCCGTCAATGGACTCAAACACTTAAGAATAATCGATCTTGATAAATAACGACTCAAATAACGTTTTAGTCACATCATGGATACGTGGACACAACAAATGGGCTATCCACTACTCTACGTCGAGCCGGGGAATGGAACAAACACATACGTTGTAACTCAAAAACGGTTTTTGCTCGATCCTGACGCAGAATACACGAACGATTCGAAGTTCAAGTAAGTTTTAATTAACATAATCATTATGAAGTCCATGGGCGACGGTAACCACCTACCATCGGGTGGGCCGTGTGCTTGTCTGCCTACAAGAGCAATAAATTGTTGTGGTGAAATTCGTTTTTTTTTTCTATCTAATCTGTTAGCCTTGAGAGGCTGCATCAGCGTAACCGGTAAACACTGAGTATGAAAGCCTCCTTCGTTTTAACTGTTGACAGTGTCGAAACAACAGAGATATCGATCGATTTACTCGACCAATAAACCTTAAGGCGTGAATAAAATCGTAAATTGTGTTTGTGTGATCATAGTTACCGCTGGTACGTTCCGGTAACTTACAAGACAAATAAAGGAAATTGCGGCAGAGTTCTTTGGTTCCCCGATACGGTAGAGAGCGGTGAGTTTTTTATTTATTTATTAACAAATTGTTTTGATCAATGATAGACGAGTTACTTAGTTTTATTCTATTTAGTTATAAAACGTATTGTAAATCTTCGTCTCATGTCTGGAGGTATGTGTAACGTTTTGAGTTTTAGGCAGCGCGTCTTGTGAGCCCGCCCAATTTGAAGGGGTAGCACTTATTACTATAAAAGTAAGTGGCATTTACTTTGTTTATGTCTTTGGGCTCCGCTAAACACTTAACATGAGATGGGCCGTAAGATAGTCCAGCCATCTAATTAGGAAAAACATTCACGCTGCAGTGGCGTTGCAACCTAACCTAAACGTCTGCCAGTTTAGTTTCTCGCCGGATCTTCGCAGTGGGTCGCGATTCCGACCCGATAGTAGATTCATTCGCGAATCAGCTACTCTTGTGTTGTTAGGTCTTCCTTGGAGGGGCTTGGGTAGCTGTTAGCAAATCCCACCCCTCCTGGCTGAGCTCTTGCTCGGCCACCTGTCCCTGTGAAACTGGATAACCAGTAATCCCTCAATCATAAAAAAAAGATAATGAATCTCTAAATAATTAAAAATAATTTTCGTGTCTATTTTTCAGTAACACTGAATCTCGATGACAATATCAGCTGGCTGAAAATTAATAACAATCAAATTGGTTATTATAGAGTTCATTATGCCGATGAGATGTGGCAAAATCTTATACTAGAGTTAAACGCTAAATCGAAAGAGGTAAATTGAAAACGTTTTTCTATGCATGCACGTGAAGACGTTTCACTTATCATTACTGTTTGTTCAAATAATGCAAGATATTTCGCAATACTGACACTAATGCAGTTTTGTTATACAGCGTGTTGAAAAAATATTTTAATATGAGTATTTATATTTTAACATTTTAATTAAAAAAACATTTTTATATTTAAACATTTATTATAATGCGGTGAGCTAACACAGATTTTCTATTTATAAGTAGCCTTTGTACCCTAAACAACATATATTTTTCACTGAGTTGTCATGATGGTGGTTCATTATATAAAAAAATCAATGTTTTTATAACGCGTCCGTTTGTTGTGTAGGTAGTGTATTTTAAAAAAAATTGTACAATTAAGAGTAATGTAAAAATGATTTTGCATATTTGGTGTTCTTAACCGGAATTATCTAATATAGAGACTATTCGACATTATGTCGTGCAACTATTTAGACACTACAGAAGCCAGAAGCTTTGCACGTGCAAGCTACATTAACTGACTTCCATTTCTTTAGCCTTAATTTGAAATGTAGATATACATACAATGCTGCCAGGAAAGATCTAAAATGATGTTGTCTATCAACTTACAAGTAACTTACAAACATTATTTTGTCCTTAGATAGGCCGACTAGCTCACGACTGGCGTTTAGTGGTTATCGCAGCTCATAGAGACGGCATAAATGGCGTGAATTCATCAAATGTAGTTTAATATTCACAATAATTATTTTAGTAAATTTTACATGACTCTGACATGTATTTATTTTACTTAAATTACCTAGTTTACTTAATCTATACGAAATTTATCATTATCCAGTCTGATAATAGATGGCGCCAACAACATGATTTGTATAAAAAATTACAATACTTATTCAAAGTGTTTATGTTGATTATAAACACAATTTATTATTAATATTTGAGTATTTTGTATTTGTTATAAATTAAACATTAAAATCTTCTGAACATTTTCATTTTCAAAACAGTGTTTATTAAATATTAAATATGGTAGAATAACAGTTTCATGTTACTAATAAACAATACATAAGGAATAAACTAAACTAAAAATTGTGTTAATTATTGCCAATAATGGCGGTTTGCGCCCGTATACATATACGATACTAGCGGCCCGCCCCGGCTTCGCATGGGTAGTAGCGCACGCGATGTAAAAAAAAATATGTAATTTTTTACACGTTGGGTTACATTATTGGAGTTTCAGTAAGGATCCCTAATTTTTTTGAAAATATAATAAATATAGCCTATGTCACCCGGGGATAGCGTAGCTTTCCAACAGTGAAAGAATTTTTCCAATCGGTTCAGTAGTTTCGGAGCCTATTCAATACAAANAATTTTTTACACGTTGGGTTACATTATTGGAGTTTCAGTAAGGATCCCTAATTTTTTTGAAAATATAATAAATATAGCCTATGTCACCCGGGGATAGCGTAGCTTTCCAACAGTGAAAGAATTTTTCCAATCGGTTCAGTAGTTTCGGAGCCTATTCAATACAAACAAACAAACAAATCTTTCCTCTTTATAATATTAGTATAGATATTTTTTTTTTGTCATATGTACAGTTAACAATATCTGATCGAGCGCATTTATTGGATGACGCGTTTGCCCTCGCCGAAGCCGGCTCGTTGCCTTACAATATAGCGTTGGATCTCACAACGTATCTCACTGTGGAGGATGATGAAGTACCTTGGACGACCGCCGTATCAATATTTGGAGACTTAGCCAGAAAATTGCTGAACACACCAGCGTACGATGACCTTAAGGTAAGTTATATTTAAAAAACATATGTACAGATTAGTACACGAAAATACTTATTGTTTCAATTTTATTTTATATCTGTATGGTGGGTACCCGATTTAATAGTTATGATCTATCTTTTGGGCCTGAAGGCGTGGCGTAAAAGATAAGAGGCTCAGTGTACTCGTATCGAACGATGCGACTGGGCCGATGTTTCAATCCCGCATTCAAGTATCAATCGTTCTAACTAAATACCATCCATGTATTTGGATAAAAAAAATTATTGCTTAGATGAGTGGACGAGCTCACAGCCCACCTGGTGTTAAGTGGTTACTGGAGCCCATAGACATCTGCGACGTAAATGCGCCACCCACCTTGATATATAAGTTCTAAGGTCTCAATTATAGTTACATGAATGACTTTCACCATGTTGGATGAATGACTTTCACCATGAAGGAACAATGAAGTGTAAAATAAAAATTAAATCTGCAACTGATTGTAATTTGTGCAATCACTGTACCGTGGAGAGACTTAGAGCTCATGTGTCCGTTTGTCTACGTTTGCCGCTAGGGGCGCTGTTCCGACTCCATACAAATTTGAGTTAACTTTTACGCTATCGAGAACGTTAAAAACTCACATTACAAGCACACAGGCCTCACTAAGTTTATAAATTAAATGTTAAAGAAACCAAACACGATTCTTTCGCAGAGCTATATCCATGGTCTAGTGAAACCTGTATACGAGAAACAAAGTTGGGAAAAGGTTAATATTGGAGTTATTGAAAGGTAAGATGTTCTTTAATGAAACCCTCGTTGGGTACAACCCAGTACTGTAGGCGTATTGCGAATCCGCGCGGGTAGGTGCCATACTGCTACATCTGTCACGCAGCTGTCCTGCTTTCCTATTTGATAGGTGGGACCTATCGTTAAACAAGCTCATATTTCAAGATGCGCACCTTGAAATATTAGCTTGAAATATGAAGTAGGACTGCTTCAAGTGGAAATTATTTTGTGATATATATAACTAGTCTGGCCATAAATACTGTTACATAAAAACTTTATTTTTTAACTTTTTTATTTTGAACTTGTAACGCGTATATTACTTTAAAAACTTATTTCGATTTTGCGTCATTCCACATATTCAAGATAAGCTTACATAAAAACGAATTACGAACAATTATATTCGGACTGACAGTCTACCGAATAATATCACTCGCTTAGTGGAACATGTTCCCTTTGTCGCTAATACTAAAAAAAAACAGTATTTTAATGGAAGCATGTTTTATAGGTTACTTCGAGCAAGGATACTAACTCTAGCAACTCGTTACCAATTGCCAGACGCCGAAGAGAAAGTAAGAAATTTATTCTTGAGTTGGCTGAACGGTCACGGTACTCCCGATGCCGTTGTGATCGAACCAGATTTGCGGGACTTTGTTTATTATTATGGTAAATATTTGCCATTAACATAATATTATGGTAGTACTAGTTCTAACTAAACGAAGCATTGTACTTTAAACTAAAGATATCTTCCACTTGAATCACACTTATAATTTAAAGTGTCATTTTTATTATGCAATGATATGAATTTCGATAAAGAGAAATGGTTTTATTTTTGTTACGTTGTATACTAGATTGCACTATACGGAGCGTAAGTTTTAGAATGTTCGTATTTCGTGAACTCGCAATGTAAAGTGAAGTTAACTTCCGCGTTGTAAGAGGTCGTCGACCTGGCGTATTAGCAGATTCTTATTTATGTTACATTTCGTGCATAAATAATATTTGACATCGGTAAGGTCAGATCTATTGTTTGAAAATGTTGCTTTAAACAGTTTAGTCTTAGTGTGTAGTTTATTATCTTCTCGAAATCCTTGAGCTTTGGAGACATGTATTCACAACAGTTTTTTTCTGTAGTATCTATGTACTATTAGAATAGTAACGGAAGAATTTGGTTCAAAACGAAGCTATCAGTTTGCTCGTTGAATGCAAGAAAAATCAACAATTTATGATATTACAGGAATGAGATCGGCCACTCAGCAGGAATGGGATAAGTTGTGGGAGATCTATTTAAAAGAGACGGACGTCCTCGAAGCGACGAAAATTCGAAGCGCCCTATCGGCGTCCCGTGACGCGAACATCTTAAAAAGGTCCGTAGTATTTATTTACGAATTAGTAAACACAAATCATTTATGCAAATATAGGATATAATCTGTATTGTTATTAGTAACTCAAAATTGGAAATAATATATTAGTGTATCGATGATCTTATTGCAATAAATAAGGTAAACGAAAAACCTTAATGGTATTACCAGAAAATTGAAGTTATTTACAATTTAGGGGCTGTTCCAGCTACGCCCGGGGACGGGTAGGAGACCTCACAGGCTCAACCTGAGAGAAATGCTAACACTAGCTCTAGTAGCAGTGCTTCGCAGAATCTCCCACCGGATCGGAATCGCGACCCATTGAGAATATCCGATGAGAAACGCAGTGGGTCGTATTTTTTTTAGTGCTAATTATCATACCGTATTGACATTGCCAGTAATTCTGTTTCAGTGTCATTTATTATACAAGAATGTTTGAGTGACAATTAGTGCACAGTTTACCCTAAATTGTATTATCTCAAAAATATAGTAGAATCTTAAAGTTTTACTATAACATCGCTTCTCTAAGATCGAACTCTAGAAAGGGTGTAGGAAGTACTTGGGAGAGAGAAGTTACCAGACAGACCGAATACTATTACTACGAATAAGGGCACAAGTTAGATGATTTGAATTCATTAATTGAGTCAATATTGTAGCAACAGCTAGAGGTGACCTTGCATATTGTCCTTGGATGAATATCCGAAAGATGTGTAGTGTAGTGTCGTTCTATGAACCTTTAACGTTTTATTTTTATGTTATCGTAATTACAGATACTTGGAGCTGTCTTGGGACGAAGCGAACATTCGGAGCCAGGATTACTTAAACGTTTTAGCGGACGTCAGCGACAACCCTACCGGCACCGGTCTGGTTTGGGACGACGTGAGGACGCGATGGCCCCAGCTAGTCGAACGATTCACGTTGAACAGCCGTTACTTGGGCGGCCTCATTACCAGCATCACGAAATCATTTAGCACGCAGCAAAAACTAAACGAGGTGAGTTTACGATTAGATTTAAAAAAAAAACATTTATTTTCACTTTGTTACACTTTTTTCGATCTACGTCATTGTAAACAAAACGTGCGATAAGGACGTTCGTACTTTTTTATTATTATTATTTTTTATTGCTTAGACGGGTGGATGAGCTCACAGCAGCTGGTGTTAACTGGTTACTGGAGCCCATAGACATCTACAACGTAAATCTAATATTAAAAAAAATCTAATATTTAAAAAAAAGACATGCCCGCTGAATTTCTTGCCAGTTCTTCTCAGGACGAAGGCTAGTTTTTGTGAATTGGCGGTAGTTCTTTTTGACGTTCAACAAGTATGTACTTTCATTTATGTTGAATATATATTTTTTGATTTGATTTGATTTTAATGCGCCATTCACCTTCAGATATAAGTTCTAAAGTCTCAAGTGTAGCTACAACGGCTGCCCCACCCTTCAAACCGAAACGCATTACTGCTTCACGGCGGAAATAGGCAGGGTGGTGGTACCTACCCGCGCGGACTCACAAGTGGTCCTACCACCGGTAACAAAAGTCTCGTTTGTTACTTTTGACAGATGGAAGCATTCTTCGCTCAATATCCAGAAGCTGGTGCGGGCGAGGCCTCAAGGAAACGTGCTCTAGAAACAGTTCACAACAACATCAAGTGGTCTCAGAAGCACCGAGCGTCTGTCGCAGCCTGGCTGGAGAAACGTCGTTCTTGAAATGTTTTCATCTTAATGCATCTCTATTGTAAGAGATCTACTTCAAAACTCATTCTTCTTCTCAGTCGTTTAGAGCTTCCTTTATTTGGTCGGTCCATCGTAATGGTGATCTGATGCACTAAAACTCATAACTCATAGTCATTTCACTAAATGGCTATATTTCATGACAGTATACCTATACAATATTTTTGAATGTCGAAAAACAAATAACGAATGTATTGACATAACATAATATATTTTAAATTTATTTCATTACGGCGTATCGTGATGATATGTTTTGTGAAGCAGCAATCTATAGCGAAGGCAGAAGCTACCCCGGGGCAATAACCTTAGTTTTAGTTGCATCACATTGCGTGCTATCCGAAAAATAGACAAATTAAAAATTTTGATTTAGCCTTTTTCTTGTACACTTGTATTCATTATAAAAAAACGCTTTCTTTACATACCTGGTCTGAAAAATAATCTTAAACTGTATATAACTTATGACAAAAATAGTAACGCTCGCGCATGAATTGAATTGTACTGTTCACCATAACTTTAATCAATTTTGATTTCTTTTACATAACTTGATAACAACAACAAACAGGAAAGTTGAGTCGTAGATTTATTATGTACGAAAAACAAATATATTGTGTATATATTTTTAATAGTGTTTTATTAGTCCAGAATCTACGAAAATATTCTAAACAACTAATGATGAACTACATTTTACTTGAAATTTAATGTATAATTTTTTTGTCGCTAATTATTTCTGTCCGAAAACAGCATATACGCTGTAAGCAGCTCGTACTATCTGCAAAATAAAGATGAACATTTAGAATTATACAAAATAGCATAATTGATTTTCTATTATTCTATTATAGCATTAGCAATTTAAGTGTCCGATCTAAAACTATGTAAGACGGCTAAACCTAACTCAGCATTACATTTGACTATGTAAGATGTAATGCCGAGTTTCGATTTCCGGAGTTCTAACAGCCCACTGAGTTTCTCGCCGGACTATCTCAGTGGGTCACGATTCCGATTTGGTGGTAGATTCAGCAAAGCACTGCTCTTGCTAGGGTAGATGTTACCAAAGTCCTAGGCTGAGCCCCGTAAGTACGCCTACACGTCCGGTGAAGCTAGCATAACATCTCAAGATTACTAGCAATAAGTAGGAAAAAAGAAGTGGTTCTAAGAAAATACTTAACTCCTGTTTACAAGCCAATTTCATGACGAAATACGACATAGCGTCCTGCAATAAATTAGAATTTCGAGAAAAACATAAATAGGCTTGATTACTTTCTCTTAATAATTATTTACTTCTGAGTCTATTAATAGCCCAAATAGGGAGAAAATTTTCAACCTATTTAATTTGTCATAACAACGCTATTGAGAAGATTAAATTAAAAATAAAATGAATAAATGTTCAATACGAGAGTAACACATTTTTTTTAAATATTGAATTGTCATCGGTCCTTAAGAAGTATACCAAATTTCGAGTTAATCCTACGTTTGGAGGGGGTCAAAATCATGTTCAAAGATTCCGTTACATACTAACATACATAAGTCTGAAGCTAATAAAAGCGTATTAAAAAGGCTGTCTGCCATCTGCCGGAAACGTGCTATGAGCTTCTTGGGATATATCATGCGGTCTCCCTGATATGAATTAGAGAAGCTCATGACTTCGGGTCGTATAGAGTGCAAGCGCGCTGTGGGCAGAACGCCAGCCAGATGGTCAGATCTAGTTAAGAAAGCGGTTGGTGGAATCTTATACCATGCGGTCCATGCCACCCATGATCGAACGCTGTGGAGGAAAATCAAATGTGGTCGCAATCCTCAGCAGTGAGGGAACGATGAAAAAGAAGAAGAGGGCCTTTCCTTCTAAACAATTGCTGACAAAAGTGAAAATAGGACAAAACGTGGGGAAAAAGATTACTGTGTCATTACGTGGACGGATTGGCTACCTTGTCACGATTGTTGTGAATAAAGGGTCGCTTCCAAGCAATATACTATAACAATATTTGGTTGTCAACTGTTTTGGAAAGAGTTCGAGAGCAGTGTCCTGCACTAGGATTCTCCTTCACTAATACAACCCGTGAGAAAACTTGGCCAGAAGTACAACTGATTTTTTGAAATCTGAATTAATACTGTTGACTCATCTGCCATATAGCCCTGACCTTGCGTCTTGCGATGTCTTATTTATTACCGAAAACCAAAGATTAGCTTAGTGTTTAGATCCCAATTTCAGGTCACTGAAAAAGAGGTGGCAGAGTTTGAAGAGGCTGCGGAGTACTCTCCCTAAAAAAGTAGGAGGTCCACTGCTTTATTAGTGGCTTTATCGTTATAAATGATAAATTTCAAAGACTTTCAATATCACCATCTTAACTGTTGTTTTCTAAATGTTTTTAACTCAACTTTCTTTAACAGCGTTTACATAATCAGTGGATAAAGCGATGTTTTTATATTTGGTAATTAAAGTTGGGGCAGAAAGATTTTTGAGTGGAGACCACGTACTCGCAAGCGCAGTATGGGACGGCCACCTACCAGATGGACCGACGACCTGGTGAAAATCGCTGGGTCACGTTGGATGCAGGTGACAACGGACCGGCCGCACTGGACATCAGTTGGAGAGGCCTATGTTCAGCAGTGGATAGTAGACAGGCTGAGATGATAATGATGATGAATTAAAGTTAACGTAGATCCATGACCATAGTACACATACCTGTATAAAAGAAGGCAAGTCCAGAGAGTTGAAGGGGCCAGCATGTAAGCGGTGGGGTCGCATCATTCCCGCTCCTAATATCACAAGCTCTCGACGAATCTTGGGACTGAGAACCCAAATGGCAGCGGCAAACGGACCTTCGCCCATATTCACTGAACTCTATATGTAACATATTATCTCATTATATTTATGAAAAACGTATATATAGATTTTGCAATGAAAAGTAAACCCGTAAAAAATGTTTGACGCTTTGTGATATCAATGGTTACTTAACATCAGGTGGCCGTGAGCTCGTTCATCTTTCTATGCAATAAAAATACCTATTTAGGGATACTATTGTCATCTAACTAGATGTAGATTACTATCTACATCTAACTAGATAGATAGATCTATTACTCTTACTAGGGTCCTAGGCTAAAAACTTGATTTATGTAAAAAGTATTAGCCTAGCAAAAATTAAAGAGAATATACATATTTTATTGCGCACCAAAACACAATTAACATTTAAAAACAGTCAATAGGCAGGTAGGTATAATTGTATAATAGGCGGTCTTAGCACTAAAAGCTATATCTGCCAAAGAAGGAACCTTTTTATCTACCTACAAAAATTCTGAAAAACATACAGCATACGGGATATTGAGGTGTACTACATATTATTAACATAGCATAGTGTGTGTGTGTGTGTGCTGTTGTGTGTGGGTGTGTGCTGTTGTGTGTATGTTCGTGTGCGGTTATGTGTGTATGTGTGTACATACACACAAACACTCACACATATGTGTATATACATGTATATACACACAAGGTATTTAAGCATCTGTTCAGTTGTAATTGTTTTGAATTGTAATCCAGATTGTTAAATTAAATATTTTAACTTACAATTTCTATGGTTGTAATTTGCTTTGTGCATCAATAAAGGGAAAAAAGAATATTGACTTTGAACAAATTAAATTAAAAAAATAATGAAGCTTAAATAAATTAACTAATTATTCACCTCATTGTAAACCGAGTCGCCGTATTTGCAATACAAAAACAATTGCGTCAGGGTACCGCACATATATTGCAGTAAGTTTACAAGCTGTGTAATACTCATATCCTCCTGAAAACACCGAAGAAAATTTAATTCAATCCGTACTGTATGGGAAAGATAACGACAATTCACTCACCGTTTTCAATCGAACCGCCACTGAACATAAAGTCAGAGTAGCCAAAAAAAAGTATACACCCAGGATATGTTTTATCAACCTGTCAAGTTCTTCTATTAGCCTATAAATAAATACAGATTAGTTCATCGATAAAGGTTTTTATTGAACGTGCTTATAGCTCATCTGATGCTATGGGTTGCCTGGGCCCACATATGTAGGTACATCACAACGTAAGAGCCTTTTTGTATTACTACGTTGGGTTGACGAGTTCACGGCCTACCTGATTACCGGAGCCCATAGACATCAACCACGTTAATGCTAGGGTCGGCAGACTAAAGCACATAAGTCAAAATTTTCAATTTATTTTTTATTACATCATCGGTTTACATTTTGCTCAACACACAATCTGACTAAAGCACATAAATCAAACTCAAGTATTTCATGGCGTATTCAAGCGGCGTTCTGTATCAACCTTATCAAATCCTAATATAATCAAACAAAATAAAAAACATAACTGGACTTATGTTCTAAGGAACACCATAAGTACAAAGTTATTAACTTAAGAAGTCTGACTTATGTTATAAAGAACATCAAAATTTAACATTTCTTTAGAGAAAGTGGTTACTTAAAAATATTTATAACGTAAACAATACTTCGGTAAGTGGTTTTAATTTACTAATGTTGTCGATTGTGCACAGTTTGTTGGTTAGTTGTGTGTGAGTGCTTGAATATTTTAATTATTTAAGATGAATATTCAAAGAGGCAAGAAATTAGTTGAAATGGCGTTATCCACTCATCTGGAAAGCAATGAAGGTATATTTTCACATATCTTCAAAATTATGATTTGCAAATTACGTAATTATATCAATATTATATCATTATAAATAGATGATTGTCTTGTCCTTTTTTAGAAAATGTAAATCAACAGTCGATTTTGAACACAGAGAACCTAGTAGTAGACGATCATAGGATCTTGACTACTACTGACTTGACCTGATGATGTTCACGGTATAGACCGTGAACATCATCAGGTCAAGTCAGTAGTTTAACATACTATTCTGTACTTGACTTCTCTAGTGATGATTCTGTACGAGATCCATGTTATGAATTACCGAGACTTCCAATCACATCAAGTTCAAGTACTTGTGATGAAATTTCAATGAATCCTAATGTGTCTCCAAAAAAGAGTATACGTACTATAAAAAGAGAAAAAAAAAAGTAACTTAGGACAGGCATACAAAACTTTAAAAAGAAAATGTATATCAGATCGCACTATGAAAAAAATTTTTTTTGAGAAAAAACAAAAAAAAAGCCCGCTGAGTTTGTTTCGCCGGTTCTTCTCAGGACTGTGGCTTTTTTTGGAATCGGTGGTAGAGATAACATTGTTATTGTATATTGTATATTGACATTCAAGCAAGTGTGTTATACTGACATCTAAGTTGAAATAAATGATTTTGAATTTGAAAGAGTTAGGGGAGGGCGGAAGTCCGGCGATTTCCTCCTGACCAAAAAAAAAAAAAGCTATTTGCAGAATGAAATGTAAAGAACGTATACCATTAACCATGCCATATTTACAGAATATTGGCAAATGGGATCATATGCAAAAATATCTGCATACTTTGGCGTCTTTAATGGAAATTCAAGATAAATCTAAGCAAAGAATACGAGCTATTGAACCTGAAAAGCAAAAGCTTAGAATGAAGACATCAAAATACTTTTTTACTGTACATGGTAAACGTGAACCTGTCTGCCGAGGATGTTTAATGAAACCGTTAGATGAAAGTGACAATTTTATAAAGACAGTTGCTATGAGAATCCATAGGGGGTTCTCAAACTGATGATATAATATCTATACAGCCATTACCCATATCCATCGAGAAAAAAAATGTTTTAATTTCGCTGCTCCCTTTATTACTAGATATTTTCCATGAATTTTACATAAGTCTTCCCACGTTGGAAACTTTACGAAATACTGATCCAGATATTTTAGAACTCGATGAAGAAGAAGAATTTTAATTAAACATTGAGTTGTTATTTATATTTATGACTTATTATTATTATAAAATATATCTTAATTGTTGATCTTTTTCACTTAACTCATACTATTATTGTGTTCCTTATAACTTAAGTCATCTAATTATTAAATAATCACATTTACTTTAAAATATTTAATTTTAATAATAAGTTAGTGTTATAGACTTATATAATTCAAATAAACATTATTAAGTGTGTTAATGTATAAGATTCTAAATAGTTTTTTTTAATTCCTGTAAAGTACAGTTTTTTGACTTATGTGCTTTAGTCTGCTGACCCTAGTTTTATGCCGCCATCCACTTTGAGACATGAATTCTAAGTCTCAGTTTTTACAGTATAACGGCTGCCCCACTTTTCAATCCGAAACGCTTTACTGTTTCACGGCAGAAATAGGCAGGGAGGTGGTACCTACCTTGAACTCACAAGACGCCCTACCACCAGTACAACCTACCTTGAGATATGAGGTCGAAATCTGTACTGTATTGCTTAACGGCTGCCTCACGCTTCAAACTGGATCGTGTCGCTGCTTTGTTTCAAATATGGTTAGGTAATACCCACCCGACGGACATACAACGCGTTCTAGCAACAGTACTTTGGAAAATTTATATGCATTATTTTTTATTTTTTTATTTTGTACACCACATTATTTTTCTTTGATTGTGGAGGGTACGTAAGCCGTTGAGCACACACTCACTTTGAATACTGGTATAGCAGGAATTATTGTTAGGAGTGCTCCGGGCGTATTTTAGACAAAGACGACATTATGCGGTTTTATGAAGAAAAGTAAAAAAGATGCCCAATTATATACTCACTGCACTAGTAAAACGTGGATGCCATGACAAAACACAATTCTGTAGTGAGCTCGAACCTCTGTCGATTTAAAAAGTCTGCATATTCTCCCTTTTCCACCGATACGTTCGCTGCGATAGCGGAGTAAATAAAATTGACCACAAGCGAATATCATTAATCCCACGCAAGTCAAATCAAAAGCCACGTGTACGAATACACAGTAAATACATGCAACTGTTTCAAACGAAACCATGATCAGGTATCCAGTGACACTAAACTCATCCAACGGTGTCCAGGCAGGTAAGATGTGGGGGTTACCAATATTCAAGTCTCCACGAAATTGACGAAAAATGTATTCAACGAATGGCGATAGAACGTAAATTACCAAAGTCGAAGCGTACATCTTTATTAAAATCGAAGACGTTCTCTTAAACTTATCCGTGTATTTCGTAATAAATGTAACTATTTCATTATCGTCATTGTCATTGTCTGAATCGTAGCTTAATGGTCCAGGATCTAAATGACGGTTTTCCAAAATGGATACTTGGTTTAAAAGGAATCGCCAACGTTGGTGGTATACACGAAGAATGACTAACTTCATGACACCCATTCCACAAAATGATAAGATGCTGAAACATTCAAATAACTTCTCCTGGTCACCTTTGGACCAATACAGCTCCATTACTTGTAACATGTAGGTTACAATGAAACAGAATATAGCGACTTTCGCTATGTAGTGGGTGTGACAGTTGGTTTCGTTAAAGCGAAGACCGCAGTGTAAAATGTGGCTGTTTATTAAAAATCGGACATTTTTGGATTTACCATTTGCTCTTGGCTCTTCTTGTCTACCTCTTAAGCTTTTTCGAAACTGAAAAAAATTATATATCACTTTTTACGTTTTCGTTAATTCAAAAAACGGCT
This sequence comes from Bombyx mandarina, assembly GCF_003987935.1. The sequence goes on along the minus strand of NW_021011526.1, from coordinate 217,040 downwards.
AATTCTGAACGCGCTCTTCTGCATGTGGGCATCATTCGAGAGAGGTTCTATGTTCGAGGAGACATGAAGTCAATCAAGAAGAACGAAAGAATTTTCTTGACCAGCATGATATTTCTTAGAAGATGAATACAGACGCAGAAACAATTACGCGAGCCACATAATTGGCACAACGACTTAGAAAAAAACAGGTGATCGGATTCTTTGGGTACCTACCTGAGACATCTCCGAGTAACTTATGTTTATAATAGAATAGAAACAATGAGTAAGACTCAGCTTTATTTCCAACGAAAAGTATTGGGTTTCTGACTATATTCCTCTGTATTTATTGCCATTCAATTTACTTTCATGTCGCAGTAAAACTTCAAAATTAATTCTTGATTTGAAAAATCTTTTATTAATTTTTAATTTATATTTATGATATTAGCTATGTCCAACTATGACATGTTACTCACCACATCTTGCGAAAGTATGCTGAGGCTTCTACAGGAGTTCGCACTTGACTTTTAAATTATTTTCGATATGTTCTTGATTTACTGTATTAAACCTTGAATTAGTATAAATAATGCTTGTTGGGAATAACGATTTTGCTATCCATTAAATTTTAATGCATAATTACGAGGCAGCCACATAGGGCGCAGTATTTATCAGTAAAATGAGTAGGTACCATGAGTATTACTCAAATGAGTACTACAATTTCAGTTTCCCTGCAACAAGTATAATTTGGTATCCCAATTACGTGATTATTTACTAACTTCGTAAGTTACTTAAAAAGTACAATAATTATGAAAAGTTTTTGATAACTATTCGATAAAAAGTTCCATAAGTTATCACACAAAATAATTTCAAAATCAATGCCGTTCTTATTCAAATTTAAATTATTGTAATATAGAGATATATAAAAACGACTAAATTAAATAATCAGAATAAACATTGCCTAGTTTTCACATTTTTAAATTACTGATTTAAAAAACTTAAAAAATATTAAACTTAAATTAAAATGAACAGTCTAGCTGCAACTCTAATATTTGCCATTACAAATCACAACAGCACTCCCTCCCTTTTCGTGTAACTAGAAAATTACCACAGAAAATTGTAAATAGACACATGAAGGTATTCTCACATTAATGAAACATATTATGTTTGCTTGTTTACTATCAATATTGAGTTGGTAGGTCAAATTGTAAAACTGATTTTAAAGTTTCGTTTTATTTTTTAAGGGTTTTTTGTTGCTTAGGAGAAACTGGCCGACATCCAGCTACGCGTCGGGAGTGGCAGCCCGCGCATGCCGGGTTTATCCAATTAAAACCCCCTTTCACTGATAAACCCACATCCGTACCTCTAACGAGTCAGAATTCATTTCACACCGCAACCTTACCTACACACACGGGCTGACGGTGCTTCGTTAGGTCAGATATAGTATGGGAATTAAAGGATGTTATAATATTAGGTGTAATATTAGTGGAAGGAAAGAGGCCTAGGGGGCGTAGTCCCATGCGCTGGTCCGATCAGATTAAGACGACTTTGGAATCCAGCATCAATGTGGCTATCCACTGCGCGGAGGACAGGTAGGAATGGAGAAACATAGTCCTAACAAAAGTGCTCAGTAAAGGTCACGACCCTCAGAACTGAGGAATACGACGCACGGAGGATAATATTAGGTGAACGTACACAGGCAGATACATTTTCTTTTATATAAATATATACTTATAGATTTCATGTTTTTTTTATTGCTTCGATGGTTGGACGAGCTCACAGTTCAGCTGGTGTTAAGTGGTTACTGGAGCCCATAGACATCTACAACGTAAATGCGTCACCCATCTTGAGATATAAGTTCTAAGGTCTCAGTATAGTTACAACGGCTGCCCCGCCTTTCCGACCGAAAGGCATTACTGCTTTACGGCGGAAATAGGCAGGGCGGTGGTACCTACCCGTGCGGACTCACAAGAGGTCCTACTATCAGTAATTACGCAAATTATAGTTTTGCGGGTTTGATGTTTATTACACGATGTTATTCCTTCACCATGGAAGTCAATCGTGAACATTTGTTAAGTACGTATTTCATTAGAAAAATTGGTACCCGCCTGCGGGATTTAAACACCGTTGCATCGCTAGATACGAATGCACCGGTCGTCTTAACGACTACTCATGTCAATTTCACCTATGGTTTAGAAGATAGATATCAGCGTTTAGAAGATCGGAGCACCGTGGTTCGTGAGGAATCTCTATAGACAATGTTGTCAAAACTATCTATTCAATATTTCATTCCAAAATTTATTCATTACATACAAATACCAAAATTATAACATTTACAAAGGTTAAAAAAAGTTAAGAAAAAAACATTTTCACGTTTCGTTAGCACTAGTCAAGAATTCATTTTTTTACAAGTTTGTGTTCGTTCACCATCCTGAAGATTGCCAACCGTTGTGCGAATGTGAGGAGACACTGTCCCAGCCATCAGATGATCCAGAGTAATCCAATCCAAAACTACCGCCCCATCCGTTACTCGAACCACCGTAACCCAAGCTTCCACCACTACCGCCCCAGCTCGAACCCGACGACCCACCCCCTTGACCATTCCAACCAGAAGACCTTCCCCCGAAACCTCCAGAGCCTGATCGGCTACCGGCCCACCCACCTGAAGATCGTGCTGAGCCAAACGGAGACCCACCCCCATTACCTCCATTTCCGTGCCAACCGCCTCCTCCTCCTGTTAAAGGAAACTAATGTAGTAATTAAGGTTTGTACGAAGACTAATAGCAAAGCTATTTAATTTTTTAGTTCGCTTTTCTCTTTATTTAACTATCAACTTTCCATTTTTATTTTAGGGGCTCCATTTTTTTACACTTCGTGCAAATTATCGTGCATTGGCGGGCTTAATATCAAAGGCATTTTTTACCAGCTACCCACCTTGAGACATGAGCTCTAAGATCTTCGTTGTTATAATACAACGGCATTTGTTTTTCGGCTGAGAGCCTAACCTCGTAGGAGGTCCCCGCTTATAGTAAGTACAACGGCTGCCCTATCCGTCAAACCAAGTCAACGCATTGCAACACAAACCAATGCATTACTGCTTCACGGTAGAAATAGACAGGTTGGTGATACCTACCCGTGCGGACTCACAAGACGTCCTACCACCAGTAATTACGCAAATTGCGGGTTTGATTTTATTACACGATGTTATTCCTTCACCGTGGAAGTCAGTCGTGAACGTTTGTTCAGTACGTATTTAATTAGAAAAATTGGTACCCGCCCGCAGGCTTCGAACACCGGTGAATGCACCGGGCATCTTAATCCTTTAGGCCATGACGACTGATGATTGAAAGTACAAAGCTTAAACCTATTGTTTTAATAAATATTTATAATCATGACAAAGTATTTATAAATTAACTAGCCGTAATCGTCCGCTTAGCTGGACATTTAAAATTAACATTATTATTTATTGTCATTATTATTAGGGAGTCCAACACTCATATTATAAATATTAGCCTATCCATTAAGTACATATTATTATATTTTCTACATGGATACCAAGCTTCAAGTCAATCGGATGCATGGTTCAGTAGTTATAACGGAACGTCCATCAAAACCACTGCAGATTTATATATTAGTATAGAATGTTTACATTACCTGGTGAGCGAACTTCTCTAATTGCCATTGCCCCAACGGACAACGCGATCAAGAGGAACAAGCAGCGAATCTAGGATAAAAAAAAATATTATTTACTAAGTGTCAGTTAATCTAGAATGCGATGAACGTAACAAATAAATGCTAATGTAAAAAAAATATCATATTAGTCGAATTTATAAAGCTTGAATGAATCTCACTCCTAGAATGTTTTTAATTCAATTACATATTTATTTTCGTATTGGGATACAAAAGATAGGAAGGCGAAGTTACGGATCAATTCAAGTTAAGTTGTTACTTGAAAGTATTGAGGCCAGAATATGATTGCCCTTATTCAACTTGAGACAAAAAGTCTCAAGTCTCAACTTGCCACAACAAATGATCTGTGGCAGAAATTGTCATGATAGTGGTATCTACTTGTAAACTGTTTGAGAGCTCCGGTGGCCACGTAATACCAAGTGAGCCGTGAGCTTGTCTGTATATAAACAAATATAAATAAATAAAACCTACATTCTATATATAAAACTTTAGCGTCGAAATTGTTGATGCTACGGATAAAGGATTTTTTTAATGCATAGATGAGTGAACGAGCTCACGACCCAGTTAGTGTTAAGTGATCACCAAAAACCATACATATTGAGATGATATTGATTGTGGTGATTTTAAATAGGCGACGATATGTTTAACTCCAACAAAGTCCGTATTTAAATATTTTTTATTAAATTTATATTACGAATTTGATTAACTTAGATGATTATTACTCACCGTCGACATCGTGGGCTGATTGGACTATTGGACTGAATACTGCTACAAGATACTTGATCCTATTTATATCGTTTTGTCGTTGTTCATCTAATTTTTTGCTGTTTAATTTGAATGTGAATCAGTTTACATGTATCTTGTTTTATAATGGACAATACTTGGCTCTTCAAATCACGATTCTGCGATTAACTCTTTCAATAAACCAAGGGCAAGATGACTTTGAGAATTGCCTTGACTTTGGTATTGTAAATTATCCGTTTTTGTAGTGGTTATGTTTAACTAATAAATCAGGCATTAATTAAAAGCTAAGTGTAGCTAAAGGATAAGACGTCCGGTGCATTCGTGTTAAAGCGATGCACCGGTGTTCGAATCCCGCAGGCGGATACCAATTTTTCTAATGAAATACGTACTCAACAAATGTTCGCGATTGACTTCCACGATGAAGGAATAACATCATGTAATAAAAATCAAACCCGCAAAATTATAATTTGCGTAATTACTGGTGGTGGGACCACTTGTGAGTCCGCGCGGGAACACCATCCCGCCTATTTTTGCCGTGAAGCAGTAATGCGTTTCGGTTTGAAGAGTGAGGCAGCCGTTGTAACTATACTTGATACCTTAGAACTTATATCTCAAGGTGGGTGGCGCATTTATGTTGTAAATGTCTATTGTCTCCAGTAACCACTTAACACCAGGTGGGCTGTGAGCTTGTCCACCCATCTAAGCAGAAAAAAGAACCGCCCGCACATCTAATCCGTCCACGACCGTGCCGCGTTTATCCTGGGTAGGCTCTACCTACCTACTCATGATCTGTAAGCGGAGTAAAATGTCCCTTCGAAACAAAACAAAACTTGTTTAGGGGCCGTCATGATTTACACCAGTGATTATCAAACTTATGTCTTTACCGCCCCCTTTGATAGTCAATTATTTTTCAGCGCCCCCCATTTTTATACACCCCTAAAACTTTAAAACCATAATTTCATTAATTTAATGAATAAATGTTGTATAAATTTTAGTAAATGTAGTACCGCGTAGTACATAATGGCAGTAACTGGATGCGTAGAACCGAAGATCGGGTTCAGTGGCGAGCTTTGGGGGAGGCCTATGTCCAGCAGTGGACTGCCGCAGGCTGATGATGATGATGATGATGTAGTACATAATATATGTATTTGTATGTGCTATTATTGTTTCTTCATATATGTACGTACATTGCTACAGAGTGTGTATTTACAAATTTGCAAAATAAAAATGAATTCATATCATCAATAGATTTGTTTAAATTCAGAATTACCAAAATACATTTCTATTTTACTGTACTATTGAGAGACAGACAGATTTTTTTTTGGTCAGCAGGAAATCGCCGGACTTCCGCCCTCCACTGGTGATGCAGGGCGGGGCATATCAGAGTCGAACTGACTAAAACCTCCTGTCGCTCAACAACCAACGTCCAAACCTCGCATGAGACAGAACTCATGACAAGGCAAAGGGGGGAAAGTGAAGCGTTTAGTGCGGAGCACGTCTCTCCCATCACCCTNTTCGTACTATTTAGCCATTCATGTTGATTGCTTGTTATTCGATACAAAGTATACAAAAAAAACATTTTAAATTATCGTAGATATATAAACATGTTACAAAAGGCTGATATTTTAAAGTTTCCACTTGCCTCGAGCTAACAGAATTAATTTGACCTGTTAATTTTCAGTTAAAATTCCTTACAGTACAAATAATTTCATACATACATAATTGTTTTAGCTACAGTATGTTTTTGTATAGCCATGTATGAATTTACTTAATTTAACTTGAATTACTCAATACACTAAACTATAATTTAAAACACTGTCTTACTACCATCTTTGTCAAATATTAGCATAATAACTCAATGTGTGTAGTAAAATATAAATGTCCAGTAGACATTTTACGTAAAACTAAGCATTAGGCGGGACGTGACAATTGATTTTATTTAAAAATAGCAGACCCGGCCACACATTGCTGTGGTTAAGGTTTTTGTTTCTAAATAACACGTGGCCGGCTATGCTAATACCAAAAATTTATAAAGTAAGAACAATTTGATTTCACTTTACTTGCGCTTACTACAAAATAAATTTCACTTATACTTTAGCCTCAGCAACACGTGGTGTTAATGCCAATAAATTGTAGCTCACCTATATGAAACGTTGATATTTTTAACATAGCGTCATCTATGAGATATTAACGTCAGACAGTATATTGTCTGTAAAAACGGATTTAAGGCGCCATCTGTTTTAGACTTATGAAACTTACAATTAATAACAATAATCAACATAAGAAATCATTTTATTGTTAATTAAGAAATATTGCAACCATTAATCTAAATAAAAACCATCTTAGGGTCTAAGTTGGAATAAAAGACATATTTAAAATAAAAAAAAGTTAAAATCGGTTCAGTAGTTTAGGTGTCCATCGCGGACAAACAACGTGACACTGTATTTATATACCTATATTAAGATTATATGTATGTATGAGGGGTGTTCAATAAATAGTGATTATGCGATACAATCTCTTTGGAAAGAAAAAAAAGACTGACAGGCATAGCCCAGATATTAAATATATCGGCGCAACATTAATATTTAGTTAACTAAGATTAGTTAAAGTTAACTGTGTTCAAACGGAGCGGAGCTCTCTGTTGTTAACGTTATATACTGAAATGTAATAAATGGAATTCATTGAAAAAGTGAGTATTATTTACTGTCACTATGGAAAGCAATACAACAACGAAGAGAACGACGTCAGCGTCGTTGACGTCACCATTTGTAATAAAAACATGGTGCCACCACGCTGCATCGGTAGTGACTAAGAAAATGGTAAAAAAAAGTTGAAAACATTGTCTTAGCGGATCGTTGTGTTACTGTTTGTTTTATAGCAAAAGGAATGAAGATTTTATAGGAAGTTTCCTAATATACACAACCATTTGGGTATGAAAAAAGTGTCAGCGTCCTGGGTGCCCGGAATGCTTTCTGACGCGCAGAAACAAACAAGACTGAGAATTTCATGAAGCTGTTTGGGTTTGTTACTACAAGACATCGTCCAATTTTCGTCCATTTCGATTCATAACTATGGACGAAACGTGACTTCACCATTATGACCGGGAAACTAAAAAACAGTCCATGACTTAAAAAAGACAGTCATCTCCAACTCCGAAGTAATTTTAGGCGATTTTATCCATTGGTAAAATTGTGGGCTGTTTTTTCTGCGACAACCAAGGGGTGGTAATGATCGAATACCTTAATCATGGAGCCACTATTGCGGGGAATTTGTACGCAGGATAAATAACAAAGTTGCGTCAAGAAATACGCAAACAATGGCGACGCAAATGCGCTAAAGTTATTTTGTTGCACCAAGATAACAGATTCCCTTCGCGCACAACTCCAGAGTTGCGATGGCTGTCATTCAAGAAGCTGGCTTCGTATTGATGGATCATCCTCCATATTCACCGGCCCTAACTCCTAGTGATTTCTATCTATTTCCACGGTTAAAGAAACATCTCAGGGCTCATAAAGTTGAAGATGATGACGAAGTAGTCGCCACGGTACACGATTTTTTTAAATAGATCAGGAAGAAGATTTTTTTAAAAGGGAATTTTATCTTTATAAAAAGACCCAGTGTTTAAACGTGAAAGGTGACTATGTCAAAATTTAAAATAACATTTAATAAATGATAATTGCATCACACTCATTATCACTATTCATTGAACCATAGTATAGTAGATAACAATAATAATTTAATAGTATAGGATCAACTACTTGAAAGATAAACATACTCTATTTTGAGTAGATGTACTTTACCGTACGTATTTCGGCGTATTTCGACGAAGCCATTATTCTCTGAGTTTCTTGATGGATCTTCTCAGCCGGTCGCGATACTGATCGCTAGCAGATGTCAATTTTTTTATCAATCACATAACCGCATTGTGATAGAGACACGTTTTTTTAATACACCTTAATATCGCGTGACTTTATCTTGAACCCTCTTAAGGTTGAAAGGTCAGGTCTGAGATAAGCTGTAAGGAATTTTTTTATTTATTTATTTACCTTCTGATACAGATTGCAAAGTTCTCCAATAGTCTATATGTTATCAGTGGCTGACGGGAAGCCGACCACCGCAAGCTTGACTTGAAGTCAGAAAAGTAATTCCCGGAACTTACGGATTTAACAACTTCAATGACGTCGCCCATTTTGCGGCAAGAAGTTGAAGTCGCAATTATAAGGTACTAGCTTCTGTTCACGACTTTGACTGCTTAAAAAGTAACTTTTCCAACATGACGTTTTATCCAAATCTGTTCAACAGATTATGCTTGCCTGCTTATACTTGCAGATTATGATTGCTCAATTGCCCAAGCCATTGCTCGATACTGTCGTGAAAGAAGAACGTAATTTAAGCTTTTTTGTTATGATAATAAAACGTGATTTTCGGTGCGAATTTTTTCAGATAAAAATTAGCTAATGTCACTATTCTGACTGAAAACTATGACTTTTAACGAAGGAAAAATAGAACAAAAGGTAAAGTAAATAATACAAAAAAGATGAAGCGCTTCCCGGCGACTATTCTCACGAATCTTGCTCTTTTTGAAATCATTGCTAAAGATTGCTATTCAAAATGTTATCGTTTTAACTCGTTTAAATTATATTATTATAACATAATCCGAAAGACGTCATTAGGTTGAAGTAAATTTGAACATCAAATTAAACATTTGAGCTTTTTGTTTTAATTAAAACTGTATTTGAACATTTGCACGGTTTTCATTAATAAGCAAAATGGAATGACAAGCTTTCGAAGCATATGTACTGTTAGTTCCGTATTTCTTTCTTACATTCCGGTTCTCTTAACTTTCTACCTCTGCTACATATGTAATAAACTAATAAGCTACAGACTGTCCACTAACTAACTATTATTTTTACAGCATAGTTCTAATTACTGTACTTTGAAGCCTACGGACGGAAAACGGCCTCCATGTTGTTGATTAGAATCTGCGCTGGAGCCCTCACCCTTACTTAAGCCACACAGTAGAAGAGAGCAGAGAAGGATATAGCGCGGGCAAGTGACCCCTACAATGAGGTCAGACGCCCCTCGTCCCGCTCCGGTCCCATAAGGGGGCGCGAACTTAACTCCGTTCCCAGACGGGAAGCGGTGCGGTCCCTCGTAATGTGGGTTGTGGGTTGTGGGTCCTCTCCGGCCTCACAGCTGACGAGGATCTTTATCTCCGAACGATTATCGGTGGATGAAGGAGCTTCCGCGGCAACGCCTAACCATCAGTTGGTCTGGCGTACAGCGAGGTAATGTTGTGGAGATGCTCGTGGGGGCCGCTTTCGGCTTGCTCATACATGTTACGCCCAGATCCCGGTTGATGAGGTCATTCCTGAGGTAAGGACCAGTCCCGACAATAGTATGGAGGAAAAGATTATACTGGGCCTGCAACCTGGCTTACTGGAACGGCGACAAGAGGTTAAATCAGGTCACAGCCACTCATCCACTCAGTCCACGGGAATGGACATATGTCTTGTAAATGGTGAGCATTGTTCTAGTCGGGAGTATTGGCCGACGCAAGTATTGGCAGCAGCAGAAACTTGGCCGCACAGGTCTGTCCGATAATGCGGTCGACGTGCGCAATCATGTTTAGCGAACCGTCGACTTCGCACTCGAGGTTTTTTTTTTATTGCTTAGATGGATGGACGAGCTCACAGCCCACCTGATGTTAAGTGATTACTGGAGCCCAAAGACATCTACAACGTAAATGCGCCACTCACCTCGAGATATAAGTTCTAAGGTCTCAGTATAGTTACACAGTATAAAAGTATAGTTACACAGTATAGTATAGGTACTGCACAGTAGGCCTAAACTCGATGTTCAAATCTTGGAGACTAAGTTTCTCTGGAACCGCTCTGGTACGGACCCGGTCCGATCTGCTGGAGTAATTTCGCGGCCATAACATTGACCACGACCCTTCACATTATCGACCTAAAAGAGTAAGTCCCACAAACAACACACACACACAACACAAATTTTGATGTCGTCGTGGCCTAAAGGATAAGACGTTCGGTGAGTTCGTATTTAATGATGCATCGGTGTTCGAATCCCGCAGGCGGGTACCAATTTTTCTAATGAAATACGTACTCAACAAATGTGCACGATTGACTTCCACGGTGAAGGAATAACATCGTGTAATAAAAATGAAACCCGCAAATTATAATTTGCGTAATTACTGGTGGTAGGACCTCTTGTGAGTCCGCACGGGTAGGTACCACCGCCCCGCCTATTTCTGCCGTAAAGCAGTAATGCGTTTCGGTTTGAAGGGTGGGGCAGCCGTTGTGACTATACTGAGACCTTAGAACTATATCTCAAGGTGTGTGGCGCATTTACGTTGTAGATGTCTATGGGCTCCAGTAACCACTTAACATCAGGTGGGCCGTGAGCTCGTCCACACAGCTAAGCAATAAAAAAAAACTTTATAAGAATAATAAATATACATAAGAACAATCGCATTTGATTGCGATGTTTGCATATGATTTGTTAGAAGAATTTATACAGCTATTTGGTATTGCTATTATGTAAAAGCAGCGCATACATTTTACAGTAGTGAAGAAAATAATGCTTTTTGATTGATTTTTTTTTTATTGCTTAGATGGATGGACGGGCTCACAGCCCACCTGGTGTTAAGTGGTTACTGGAGCCCATAGACATCTACAACGTAAATGCGCCACCCACCTCGAGATATAAGTTCTAAGGTCTCAGTATAGTTACAACGGCTACCCCACCCTTCGAACCGAAACGCATTACTGCTTCACGGCGGAAATAGGCGGGGTGGTGGTACCTACCCGTGCGGACTTACAAGAGGTCCTACCACCAGTGATTACGCAAATTATAATTTTGCGGGTTTGGTTTTTATTACACGATGTTATTCCTTCACCGTGGAAGTCAATCGTGAACATTTGTGGAGTACGTATTTCATTAGAAAAATTGGTACCCGCCTGCGGGATTCGAACATCGGTGCATCGCTTCAACACGAATGCACCGGACGTCTTATCCTTTAGGCCACGACGACTTCAGCTTTAAGATTTAGAGATTTTAAGATTTAAGATTGAGATTTAAATACTATCAACAGTATTCGGTAGGTAAATAATATTATTCTCNGTGAACATTTGTGGAGTACGTATTTCATTAGAAAAATTGGTACCCGCCTGCGGGATTCGAACATCGGTGCATCGCTTCAACACGAATGCACCGGACGTCTTATCCTTTAGGCCACGACGACTTCAGCTTTAAGATTTAGAGATTTTAAGATTTAAGATTGAGATTTAAATACTATCAACAGTATTCGGTAGGTAAATAATATTATTCTCTGACGTAAAAATTACCTACTAACCGTCGTGTTAGTCTGAAAATATCCCTAAAACCATTATTTTGTTACCGTTAAAATAACTAATATAAATTACCGAATAAACTATTATTAAATTTCTATAAATATATTATACATACATTCAAAGATTACATTACAAGATCATTGCTTTAGTTATGAATTCCGTAGGTATTGTGAATTCGTTCCAATTACAAGAAACTCCTTCCATCGCACCTCATTCAATTTACCAATTTGAATACAATACAGGCGGGATACCGACTCGGTTGGCTCTTATAAGTGGCGTTTAGAATTCTGAATCGGTTGCTTTGAGATTCACACACAATCTTTTGTCATATTTTATCGGGTAGATTGAAATGCTCGATGGCCAGGAATTCATTTTAGGCTTTTTTATTATTGTTTTATTGGGTGGACGAGCTCACGGCTTACCTGATGTTAAGTGGTTACCGGAGCCCATAGACATCTACAAAGTAAATGCCGCCACCTACTTTGAGACATGAGTTCTAAGTACTCAGTTCTTACAGTACAGCGGCTGCCCCGCCCTTCAAACCGAAACGCATTATTGCTTCACGGCAGAAATAGGCAGGGTGGTGGTACCCATTTTAATTGGAAAAATTGGTACCCGCCTGCAGGATTCGAACACCGTTGCATCGCCAGATACGAATGCACCGATCGTCTTAACCTTTAGGCCATGACGACTTCTAAAGTAGACTACTAGGTGTACGGATATCGTTGCATGTAGTATGTGGAATTACTTCGTATTAGTATAATGGAAGATAAAAATACACTATCAATAATGAAATGAAATCAATGGTTTGAGGTGGGCTCGCATCTCAGTTTTAGATTGAGGGTCACGATATCATAGATACGACAGCATCGCTTTCGGCAGGCATCTATTTCGACAATAAAATAATACTATATATATATAATATGTATAGTAATACTACGAAGTGTTATATAATTATATTATAATTTATAAGTATAAAGCTTATCGATACCTTTTAAATAAAAAAGAAACGATTGACAGACTGAGGAAAAAATGATACGTATGTACTTAATTGTTTTGTCTATCTATAATTTAACGTTCAAAGAATTTATTTTTCATTGGTACAACATGCTAATTTAAGATTACGATTTAAAAATAGAATTATTATTATAGACGCGTATTCTCAAAGAAAATTATAATTGTAAATAATTTGCATAGTTTTAGTCGCACATCTGTTTAAATATTGAGATTGTATAAAGTGGCAAATGATAATTTATTTCAATATTTTTGGTAAAGAGCAAGGCACACTCTAAAGACAACATCAAATTACATAATTACTGACAAGTAAAATATTTCCTTTATAAAATTTGATGGGATTACGATAAAAACACAGTTTGCTATCTAATCGTAATTATTGCATTTAACTATGCGAATTATTATAATAAATAAATAATATATAATAAAATATCTATCCCACAAACTTGAAATATTCAAAAATATATTTTTCTTATTTTCTTCTTTTTCTCCACCTTATCCCCCGACTAGGTGGGGTCGACACAGCCATTTTTTTTCTTTCACTCTCTTCTATCAGCCGTCATCTCAACACTCACTCCTCTCTCTCTCTCATATCGTCTTTCACACACTCCATCCATGTCTTCTTCGGTCGCCCTCTTTCCCCTCTACCTTGCACTACCATTTCTATACATTTCCTAGTCACATGCATCTTCTCTCTACGCATCACATGTCCATAACACGCTACTGCGACGGCTATTTCTCGAATAAAAATATTATGGTATACGGTAGGTACTAAAACAGGAATTTCACGCAACTTCCCATTTAGGTACATTTAAAAGTCTAACAATATCATTCTACGATGATTGAAAAAAGTTTTTTTTATCAAGCACTGTCAAACGTTTGTCGAATAATCAACCAAATAATATATTTGTTACAAATTTTCATTGAAGTGTATGTATTATTAATTAACATATTGAAATGCCGACGAATTGAACAAGTGTTTCTAAAATGATCTTTTAGGTTATATAAGTAATAATGTTTAAGTAAGTTTTGCATCTAAATTATCATGATTCGACCGAATCAGTTCTGAATGACTTTGTATCTTTTTAACAATATTTTGTTATTTCAAATAGCATGAAATATATCTTCTTTATAAATAACATTATAACTTTAATAGGCAACGATTTTTAGTTTTCCAGAGTCCCTAATATTTCGGCGTTGTCGCAAGTGCCATTTTTCATTTGGTCATGTTGCACGTAGGGATACCAGCAATTTGGAACGCCTTGTGGTAACCGGTTAAATAGAGGGAAAAAAGCCTAGGGGTAGAGGTCCCAAACGATGGTCGGACCAAATAGCGGAGGAACTGAGGATACCTATCAGCGACGCACTCCACCGGGCTGCAGGGCGAGATCGATGGAGACAGTTGGTTGACGAAATCGGACGGAGTCACGATCCTCAGCAGTGAGGGACCGATCGAAGAGAGTCGCAAGTGCCATTATCACCGGTGGACGGCGGGTAAAGTATTATGAGTGGACGTATCTGTCTAACCCCTTTTAAGTACGTTTCGACTTGTAGAATATTAATCGCTTTTCTTGACGTGTCTTAAAAGTGTGATAGATAAAACACAAAAAACAAGGTAATTAAAAGTGACTTTACTGTCACCAAGAAAATACCGATGCGGTATGACGAAAATTCCGAACTTCTGTAATTTTATAAGTATATTCATAGCACGAATTGATGTATAGCGTTTTTCAATAGGGGCGCTCCATCTTTGACAACTCATATGTGGCGGCCATATTGGTAAAGCGATAGCTGTCAAATTTGGCATGAACACTTATATATGTAGTCGTGACATTTCACCATGGAACGCTCGGCACGCTAGGCTTCCGGCGGTATCATCGGCCTTCATTTCTTCAAAGATGCGCAAGCAACCACGCTCACTGTCAATGGCGGCCGATGTCGGACGATGATAACAAACTTTTTGTGGCTTAGGATAGATGGTATGGATCCTATAAACATGTGGCTCCAACAGGACGGCGCCACTTGCCATACAGCACGAGAAACATAAAATTTATTGGATGAAAAATTCGAAGGCTTCGTCATCTCGCGTAGTGGCGACATCAACTGATCACCGAGATCGTGTGACTCAACATCGCTCGACTACTTTTGTGGGGCTACGTGAAACCTCTAGTCTATGCAGACAAACCACAGTCTATTGCCGCCCTGAAATCAAACATAACTCGCGCTCTTCGTGAAATTGAGCCCCATTTATGCGAAGATATCATACAAAGTTGATCCACCAGGATGCACCACCTACAGCGGAGTCGCGGCGACCATTTGGCCGAAATTATATTCCACACATAAAGTCATCGAATACTCTTTAAAATAAAATTTGTAGCA
Organism: Bombyx mandarina; assembly: GCF_003987935.1. The sequence continues at coordinate 201,867 of NW_021011526.1, read as the reverse complement.
ATACTTATCACTTAAACAGGCTTTCTTATTTTATTTTTAAACTTAAGCGCTCTTAATGAAAACTAATATAATTTGTCAAGATGATAATGGCAGTCGCTCTTGTCTGTTTTTTTTTACTACTACAGGAATACAACAAAATCTTCGTTCACACAAATCCTCCGTGTTTGCTATTTTCACCTTTGTAATACCTATTAGGTTTTTCCTCTGATTTTTTGCCTTTGCCTGACGACATATGAAATTTAACGTCATATTTTACTACTTTTCTTCGTGTACATACATGTATGTACATTTTGTGAAATAAATAACGTTTCAAGAAACAATCGCCGATGCGTTACTCGTGGTTCATACACAGAAATAAAAAAATATATACTAGAACAATGAACCTAAAACTAAAAAAAGATGTGTGGTGTCGTGGGACACCGGATAGGAACGAAGTTCCCAATTATAAAAATATTAATTTAAAGTTCTATTCGATGTATGAAGAAAGAGAGAGAGAGACAGACAGACAGACAGAGAAACATGCGACGCCGCACAGCTTACAATAGCTTACTATAGCAAAAAGTGTCGTGACAACTTTTCGTAAGAATTTATAGCAACAAGTGTCGTGACAACTTTTCGTAAGAATTTTTTCCGTCTAGCCCCCTTTCACAACGCGCGATAAGGAACTTCGTTCCAAAAGTGTCGTGACAACTTTTCGTAAGAATTTATAGCAAAAAGTGTCGTGACAACTTTTCTTAAGAATTTTTTCCGTCTAGCCCCCTTTCACAACGCGCGATAAGGAACTTCGTTCCAAAAGTGTCGTGACAACTTTTCGTAAGAATTTTTTCCGTCTAGCCCCCTTTCACAACGCGCGATAAGGAACTTCGTTCCAAAACCAAAAATATAATAACTAAAATATATTATTAAAGTTGTTCCTTTAGACAAGGTTCCGAAGATACAGGCACCGTTCCTCCTTTGAAAGCTAGACTAATTCTTTGTAGCTGTAGGTAGCTGCCAACTCTTCGATCTCCTGTGATGTCGACTAGCCTTTTTCTCCTTCTCCTCCTCCTTAAAAAGTCTTATAGCGCTAGGACCCCACGGATCAAGGGTCTCGACACCGAATGGGACAAATTCATATTCGGAGCCTAGACCCCTGCATTTACATACTTTAGCTTTTTCAGCCGCTTCACAAGCCGTACCAGCTCTGTTGTTGATTCCATGTAGATGGGAAGGTGTCCGAACAGGTTGCATCCCATACCAGCACCCGGCCCATCTTCCATGGAATCAAACTCATACCGTCCGGTCTCTTGCCATCGTCTCTTGCAATACCAGTCGGTTCAAGTAGACTTGGCACGTTGACGGTGGCAAGGGACCGGCGTATGATATTGTTAAGTACGGCATGTCTCGAGAAGCGGTCTGCACTTTTTTGGCATGACAGTCCGTGATGTGAGTCCGCGCGGGTGGGTACCACCACCCTGCCTATTTCTGCCGTGAAGCAGTAATGCGTTTCGGTTTGAAGGGTGGAGCAGCCGTTGTAACTTACTTGAGACCTTAGAACTTATATCTCAAGGTTGGTAGCGCATTTACGTTGTGGATGTCTATGGGCTCCAGTAACCACTTAACACCAGGTGGGCTGTGAGCTCGTCCACCCATCTAAGCAATAAAAAAAAATGTCCTAGCTTGTCGACATCACTGCTACAGGGCTATTTATGAGGAGCGCAGACCGGAACCCCAACCCGTAGATGTTCAATTATTATATGATATTGATGTAAAAATAAATAATGAAACAAAAAGGAAAGAGATCTATTCGTCACATAATTGTGTGCGACATAGGAATCTAACCCACGACCTTCGGCCTAGCAGTCAGGGGCGCTAACTACTACACGACCGAGTCAGTAAAATTTATTTGTTTATTGTTTTGGTTAGTCGCTTAGTTTTTGTTGCTATACATTAATAATATAAAATCTGATTTACAAAAACCTACAAAAATATATTGTTTTTTACAAATTTATTATATGTGTCTGTGTAGTGTGTACATTTGTTTTAATATATCTCTTTTAATTAAAATAAACTTACGAATCTACTAATTCTGATACAAAGCTTATTTGAATTGGTACTGGGTTTATTGGAAATATCCTTCAAAACAACAAGAATTCGTACAAAACGATCAGCTGACAGCACTGATAGTTTTTAAGACGAATACAAAAAATTATACATTTGAAATAAACTTTTTGCCCAATGTAACACGGCTAAGAACTTTTTTTTTTCGTGGGTAGTGTGTATCTGTGTATTATCCATGTTGTATATTTTAAGTTCACGTGGGTAGGAGCAACAATCACGTCTATTTCTATGGCGAAGTAGTACCTAATACTTTCGGATTTGATGGATAGGACAGCTGTTCTGTTCTACAGCTGAGACTTGGACCTCAATGAGAAGAATTCGCGTTGCGAAGTCTGTAGGTTCTTATAACCATACACAAGATGACCGTGAACTTGTTTACACATCGTTGTGCTCAATGCGTTTTTGCGTCATTTTGGAGACTTTATTTTTTTGTTTCGATTTGTTTCAATATTCACGCAAGATTCGAAGGAAGATTCGAAGGTCGTAGGACCTCTTGTGAGTCCGCACGGGTAGGTACCACCGCCCCGCCTATTTCTGCCGTGAAGCAGTAATGCGTTTCGGTTTGAAGGGTGGGGCAGCCGTTGTGACTATACTGAGACCTTAGAACTATATCTCAACGTGTGTGGCGCGTTTTACGTTGTAGATGTTTATGGGCTCTAGTAACCACTTAACACCAGGTGGGCTGTGAGCTCGTCCACACATCTAAGCAATAAAAAAAAAAAAAAAAAGAATATTTCAGGCACAAACAAATGCAGTAGGTACGCATTATATGTATTTATAGATGTCGTTTGAAGGGAGTCACATCGTCTTCCCAACATCACTTCAAGCATCATCTCCCGTATTAGTCGCGGTAAAACCTTCCCCGCGATAACTCAATTCAAATACGTAATGACTTATGCAAGTGTAATAATAATAATAATAATAATATAACTCTTTATTTAACACCACATGTACAGAGTAGGTATATAAAACAAATAATAGACGGTGACATAAATTGGCGGCCTTGTCGCTGAAAGCGATCTCTTCCAGGCAACCTTGCAGGGAGAGGAATAAGCAAACTAGCATGGACGGTGCTAAATCTTAATAAACTTACATAAAAAATATATACTTATATACACATACTGTGAAAAATAAATACAATATAAGAGAGACTTACATACGATTAAATACAAATAAATACTAAAAATATGCAAGTAAATACAAAATAAGTAGCAACTTAAGCAGTTATATCGTAGGAGCCATATTATTGTGCGATTTTAATCTGAACTTGAAAATTTCCGGCGAGGACGATTGTTTGATGCTTAAGGGTAGACAAGTGTAGTGCTCGCTCACGCAGCTCGCACTCAGATAAACACCCTCCAGGTTATTCAATTTCGTTTTTGCTGTATAGCTATCTGAGCACCATGGTATCTGAGGAATGTAGATCTTCACGACGATTTAGAATTTGAACCGATTAGTAAGTGTCTGAAGACAGCGTCAGAACGTTTCCTCGAGAAAGTGGCGTGGCACGATAATCCTCTCACGGCCCCGGGCCCGAAGGTCAGCCCGCCACTGATAGTCAGCGGCGAGCGCCTCCGCCTCCAGGACCCAACACGGCCAGTACACACGCCGCCACAAAGGAGATGGTGCGATAACCACGGATGATCCTGACCGCAATGGTGCGTTGCGTCCGTTGCATCAGCTTCTCCACCCCCACGGCCAGGGACTGGCACCACACGGGCGCCCCGTATACCTAGGTCATTGATCGCATCACCCCCGTATAGAGACCAGGTTCTAAAAGTGAGCACGGAAGGTCCAACGACTGTCCAGAATGAGGCCGAGGTATTTCAACTGCACCCCGACCCCGATACGGACGCCTCCAACCACGATATGGGCATCGACAAGTGGCACTCACCGGGACCTGTGGAACCACATGGCCTCGGATTTACTGAGCGCCACGTCGAGACCCAATCTCCTGATTTTGCCGGTGACATGCGCCACCCCAGCGGTAGCAAGACAGGCAGACTCAACAAAACTCCCCACCGGGCCACGACCAACGTGTCGTCTGCGTAACAGATTACGCTCAGACCCGGGAGGAGGGCACCTCTCAGCACCCAGTCATACCCGATATTCCACAAAAGGGGGCCGAGCACCGACCCCTGTGGAACACCGCGCACGACCGGGAACCGGTGCACGATCCCACCGTGTCCGGTACACATGACCGATCTGTCCTCCAAGTAGAAACCCACCAGCCGGCGATAAAGTACACCTAGAACATTTTCTCGCCCATTTTCGAGTCTAGATTTTAGCTACCTTCGAAATCAGCACGTGAGGCCTAATATGGCTGCGTGTCCTTGTCACTATTGTCATCTCATTGCTTGTGGACGTCAAAAATACTAGTATGCAGCAAAGCCATCGCCTACCGAGAACTTTTCCAACATTCCACTGTCAATTAGAATGTGTCAGTAGACACAATCTACACGAAAGTATTGAATCTACAATACTTTAAGTATCTTACATTACATAAATATTTAATGGCAAATAATTTTAACTGCAAAAAGATAACATTCGTCAGGGTGCAAAGCTACATGCTCCCATTTAACATGACTCGATTGCATGACGGTTAATGTACCATCATATCATTATTCCATCGTTATCGAGAAATAAACACATAACAAAACGTTCATTACTAATTTACAAAAAGGTCAAAAAAACAGATTATGCTTTTCTCGAACTGATTACATTATTCATTTATTATGGAACTAGATGAAAACCGTCACGTATTGCACAATTTATCATTGTTGAATTTTTAATTTGTTTTGAGTGATTACTATAATATTTAGATTAAATTAGAGGTTATTAGAAGACTGAGATCGTTCCTAAAGCCGTAAAGGGAATAAAGAACTGTCTTACATATTACTGTTAGGCACGAAATACCCATTTTCATAGAAAATTAAAACGCCCCGTATCAAATCTGTTATTTGTTTTATCGAAGGCACTTTATACCACTGCTCCAAAAATACGGTAAAATATATCTCAGTTTCCCTTAGATTTCTAAATATAAACCGAGTGAATAAGCGGAATCATTAGCGGTATGACGCATCATGTCCGTGATAACACAATTAAAGGTCTTGCACTAAACGCAATTCTAAATCAAAGATACCAATTGCGATATGAAATCCAGGCCCAGATAGTAATGAAATAAACGTCAGCTGTATTTTTGCCGTACTATTCACGGTACTTTAAAATCATTCTCTCAAATCCTTCACGGCCTTTATTACTTACTTAATTCCTTTAACGGCCGTCTGGTGTAGTGGTAAGTGACATGGTCACTACACGAGGGGGTCGCGGGTTCGAATCCCGCCAAGGGAAGGTGTTTGTATGATAAATATAAATGTCTTTTCCAGGGTTATGGATGTATCTTAAATATATGTATGTGTATAATAAAAATCTTACATTTATTTCCGTTATCTGGTACCTGTAACACAAGTTCTTTACGAACTTATCACGGGACCAGTTAACGTGGTGTGATTGTTAGTAAATATTTATTTATTTATTTATTATTTATTGATTGATTGATTCCTTTCTTTCTCTTTAGTTTCTTCTGTCTTGGACCGCAATAATTCAGCTGTGACCGGCTTGTTGCCTGGATACCGGCAGTGCACTGATGTAGTCCTTTGCCTGTACTGCGGCGCGGTGTTAGAAGCTCCATGTTCCTTCTCCTGAACTAACGACATGGATTTGTGTTACCACGACCCCCTGCTCATCTCCATATCTCTTCTATCATCTTTCTAAAAGGATTATCATTTCGAATACACTAGTCCATTTTGCGTGATTTCTAGCATTGACTTTTAGGTATATTTCACGCAACGAATAAGGAGTTTAACAGTTGTTGCATGCGATAGTCATCGCAATCTCAAGGATAAGACGCTGAGTGCATTTGTATCGATGCAAATGTGCCAGTGTTCGAATCCCACAGGCAGGTAGTAATTTTTCTAATGAAATACGTACTTAATAAATGTTCTCGATTGACTTCCACGGTGAAGGAATAAAGTCGGGAAATAATAATAAAACCCGCAAAAATTATAATTTGTATAATTACTGGTGGCACGACGTGTGATTCCGCACTGGTAGGTGCCACCAGACCACCACCCTGCCTATTATTGCCGTGAAGCAGTACTGATTTTCAGTTTGAAGGGTGGGGCAGCCGTTGTACTCTAAATACTGAGCCTTTAGAATTCAATCTAAAGATAGGTGGCCCAAAGATGATAGATAGGTAGATAGATGTCTTTGGTCTCCAGTAGCCACTTAACGCCTGGTGGGCCGGGAGTTACAACAACAATAACCAGTAAGTTAACAAATACCAAAAATCAAGGCAAAGAGAGTGGTCAGAAATTTGTAGGATACGTCAAAGTATGGTTTCACTTTCGAGAAAGATCATATAGAGGTTATTGGCTACAAGGATGCTGCTTATTTATCACTACATAGTATAAAACAAAGTCGCTTTCTCTGTCCCTTTATTATTTTTTTCTTTTTTTATTGCTTAGATGGGTGGACGAGCTCACAGCCCACCTGGTGTTAAGTGGTTACTGGAGCCCATAGACTTCTACAATGTAAATGCGCCACCCACCTTGAGATATTATAAGTTCTAAGGTCTCAGTATAGTTACAACGGCTACCCCACCCTTCAAACCGAAACGCATTACTACTTCACGGCAGAAAAAGGCGGGGTGGTGGTACCTACCCGTGGTATATCCCTATGTATGCTTAAATCTTTAAAACTACACCACGGATTTTGATGCGTTTTTTTAATAGATAGAGTGATTGAAGAGGAATGTTTATATGTATAATAACATCCATTAAAGAGTGGAGAAATCAATAATACATTACAGTTTCCGAAGCGAAGCGAGGGCGGGTTGCTAGTTGCTTATATGAGTGAGCGAGCTCACGGCCCACCTGGTGTTGAGTGGTTCCCGGGGCTAATAAACAACGTGAATGCCGTATTGAGTGCCGTATTACCCATATTCTTATTATAGGATGAACGGATGGAGCCTACATCGTGGACGTAATTCCGGAATATAATAATATGTAAAGTAAGTATTTTATTAGAAAAATTGGAAGAGATTTGAATGACAGCATAGGCACATCGCTCGATAAGAGTACGTACACCAGGCGTCTTATACTTTTGTTACATCTGACTCTACAGTTTATAGAATACAACTGTAACTATACTTGAGACCTTAGAACTTATATCTCAAGGTGGGTGGCGCATTTACGTAGTAGACGTCTATGGGCTCCAGTGACCACTTATAATAACAACAGGTGGGCTGTGAGATCGTCTAGCCACCACAGCACAAAAAAAAAAAAAAAATCGCATATAACTTTTATAGGGGCGCTGTTACAACTGCATACTTTGTAATAACTTTTACGCTTTTTTGAGAACGTTAAAATCTCACACTAAGCACACAGATATTCACGTGCAAATGACGTATTGAAACGTCGTCATAGAAAGAGTTTGTAAATTCGATTTGTCACTCAAGGACAAAACATATTTATTCGTTTCCTCAAAAATAGCATTTCGGAGGCAATTAGTAAACGAGAAAGTAGTTTGCTTATTGTATGTGCCTAATAACAAAATTATAGTTTACTAAACCTTTGACCATGGGGAAAACAGTCATTTTTGTTTCCCTATTTCTTGGAATAGTGTAACTAATTTATTAAATACGTTAATAATTTATTTTAACATTTGTATGTAAGGGCTAGTATTGGAAAAATGAAAATTCCACTATTGATAGGATACTCTATAATCCTATATATGAAAACAAAATATATAATTATGATGTATTTAATGTAATTAACATGAGGCTATACCTTGAGCTGTGTTATATAAATATATTTAAAAAATTAAAAATATTTAAAAAATTACACACCCATGTATTTTTTTTTATTGCTTAGATGGGTGGACGAGCTCACAGCTTACCTGGTGTTAAGTGGTTACTGGAGCCCATAGACTTCTACAATGTAAATGCGCCACCCACCTTGAGATATAAGTTCTAAGGTCTCAAGTATAGTTACAACGGCTGTCCCACCCTTCAAACCGAAACGCATTATTGCTTCACGGCAGAAACAGGCGGGGTGGTGGTACCTACCCGCGCGGACTTAAATTTTTATATAAATACAAATTTAATTAGGGATTACATACATACATACATACATACATACATACATACATACATACATAGGGGTATAGATTATTCTCTACTCCTATGTATAATGCATATATAATGCGGGTACCACCATGCTCTCCATTTCTTCAGTGAAATAATTTCAGGTGCCGCTCTCAAAGGTGGAATATACATTATTTATTCATATATTTACCCAGACTTCGGACGCGTCAGTTATTATCAGTTAGCATTCGACCTTCAGTTTCGCGTATGTCTATTGCTAAACGTTTTTATTATAATTTTTTTTACTATAACTACGTATAAATATGCAAAGTATTTTAATGTATTTCTTTCAATCGTCGCTTATTAAAAAAAAAAGGCTTTATCATTATTTTAAATAAAAATTTAAACTAAATCTTGAATTGTCCTAAAATCAAATTAGCAATTATAGTAATTTTCTAGTAGTTATGTTGTTGATCTAAACTATTCCTAATGCGAATCAAAAATAAATATTGTTCGATAGTTAGTGGAGAGTAGTTAGGTAAACGACACGATAGGGACACGAAACGGCCGCACTACTCATTTGCTTCATATCAAAGTCCCATTTGTGTGTATATAATAGGTCGTTGAGAATTTCGCGATGTCAGTTAACGATCGCAGTCAAAATTGAACGCTTCTTATTATTCGTTACTCAGTTCGCGAACGGCTCAGTGTGTTTCAGTGTTCAGTTAAAGTAATTATAATCAGTACATTGTTTCAGGTGGGTTCTTGTGTTTTTTCTTTTTTTCTTTTTTGTAAACATTACATGTCAATTACAGTTTTTGTTTATTATTTTTTATAGGAAAGCTTTTAATAACTGTAGTATATTCTTTCACAAATATCTGTGACCTATAACAGAAAAACTAAGCATTTCAATTAATGATAGATATTATTTATTTAAAAAAAAAAACTGACATCTTAAATTATAAATTTAATATTGAAAGACTTAACTGTTATTATAATTTAGAATATTTTATTTGAAAACCTTTTAATGATAATTCATGGAGTTATTTAAATTTCGGCATAATATTCGTGAAATTTCATTAAACTTGTAATACTACTAGAATTGGTGGTACACCGTGGATTCGCTCTTTTACTTATAGAGCCGTAGTACTTACTACATACATCCATGTAGGGATATGGGCCGCAGAATCCGACAGCAAAAACTGAAACGGTGTTCAGTTAGTTTTTTCTTAACGTCTTGTCTCGATATCGAAAAAACTGGCGAAGAACCCGGACGAGACTGCGAAACAAAAACTTAAATTTCAATAATAAAATTTATTTCTTTTTTGTCATAAAACTACATAATATATAGACATGATCAAACGAAATACGTCAATGTAGGCATAATTAATTTAAATTTTGAATTCTCCATTCTTGGCATTATAGGGCGCATTTCAAATTGATTAATTCAAATTATAATTGGGTTGTAATGTTTAACAGTTTTCTATGTGACCATTTATAGGATACGATTTATCCATATTAGGTAGGTTTGCCTATATGGCAAAGAAAAACAGCTAAGTACGATTTTCTGCTTTATTAACAATTTACTGCTTTGTTAATAAACGATTGTATTCTTTTTTTTGGTGAAACTGTTTTTGTTGGAAATAGTCAATTTGTTTCTGATAAATTTGGAGGGATCGAATTCAGATTAGTGAACCATTTTAGTTTTTTTTTTATTACCTATAAAGCTTGAGGAGGTCACAAAAAACTTAGTGTTATATGGTTACGGGAGCCCATAAATAATATTAATGTAAATGTCGCTACCTACCTTGACACATGAGTCCTAAGTCTTAGTTTTCAGTAGAACGTCTGCCCCATCTTTCGAAACAAACCGCATTTCTGCTGCACGGCAAAAATTGGCAGGGTGGTGGTACTTACACCGTGGTACCTACCACGAAGCCCCTGACCATCAGTAATCGTTGATAAATTATATGATATATCTAAAATTGTTATCAAGATAATTATAATCAAGAGAGTATTTCATAATTATATCTAAAGAACGTGAAAACAAGAAAAAGACAAAAACTACATTATGTTTTAATCATTTTTGCATTAAGAAGTTTCGGAACTCTTGATGTCGAGAATTATAATTAGTTTTAATCTATAAATAAAGAATGAGTAATAAAATATACAAAAGTGTACTCATTTTCTTTTTGCACTCCATGATTAGACGATCTTACGTCTTACCTGTGGTCTTAAGTGGTTACTGAATCCTATAGATATCACAACCTGAATTTAGCCTATAGATACCACTTGACAAATGTTGAAATTAACTGTTCACACACATAAGCTGCCAGAAAAAAACAAGATTTTCAATGTAAGATCCCCGGCCTAAGAGTAAAAAAACAATGTTAAAATAACCTTTTTATAACCTCAATTTCAATATATATATTTTTTTTATTGCTTAGATGGGTGGACGAGCTCACAGCCCACCTGGTGTTAAGTGGTTAGTGGAGCCCATGGACATCTACAACGTAAATGCGCACCCACCTTGAGATATAAGTTCTAAGGTCTCAAGTAAAGTTACAACGGCTGCCCCACCCTTCAAACCGAAACGCATTACTGCTTCACGGCAGATATAGGCAGGGTGGTGGTACCTACCCGTGCGGACTCACAAGAGGTCCTACCACCAGTAAAAAATCGCTATAGTCATAGAAAATCGTCTAAATGTCTTTGACTTTTGATCGTCTTGGGTGTGGTTTTTTCGGTTGCGATTCATCTGGAAAGCGCCACTCGGAAGCTTGTTGACTGGTTTGCATGTCAAACTCGTAAACCTACGTCTCTTCACCAGTAACAATACGTTTTATGAATATTGGGTCGGAATTGTCTCGCTCTAGCATGTCCTCAGCGACTCTAATTCAGTTGCAGACATTGATGGCCTACAAAAGCGAGACAAATCTTTCATCACATCTCAACGGCGTTTCAACGCTTTGTACCATTCATAAACATGTGTTTTTGATAAAATCGATTCACCGTAAATCTTCTCTAGCATTTTCATTAACTCCGAACACGAAATCCTACTGGCGATGCAAAATTTAAGACAAAATTTTCGATGTTTTTCTCCTTTATGAAATTCGCAAAACACACTAGATATGATTTAACTAGAAATAGCACTGTATTGAATCTAAATACCAATGAGTTTCATAACTCAAACTCCGCGCGAAAATGGAAAACAATATTTTCCAAAAATACATAATAAAAAGAAGATGTTTGGAACCATAAACAAATCGTCCATCCCCGATACTTTTTTGACTGAATGTTATGTTATGAATTTTAAGAAACCTTTGGTATAGAATTTAACATAAAATGTGATTATAATTACCTTAAATACAAATTTTACTAATGGTTAGTATCACAAGAAAACATTCTAAAAAATCACCTAATTTCGTCAATACTAAAGAATAACAGAACAACAAAAATACCTAATTAACGCACGTGATTTTAAAAGAGAAACATGTTTTAAATGTAGTAATATTTTACGGCTAATTGAAGCCAAGGTAAATCAATAATCAAACTATAAATTGATGTGTATGTATGTATGTATGTATGTAGACAGGTACTTCTATTAGTACATAGGTAATGTAATTTTGTTTTATTGTGAAGTGGAAATTGCAAAATCTCATCCAAGAATGTGTTACATGATCTTGGTTGTTGAATTAACGAATCATTATAATCTAGATTTTAAAAAAAGTACAGTAATTTTTTTTTTTTTTTTTTTAATCATACCTAAATTACAAGACCCGAAAGAGTTTTAACTCACGAAAAAAGATAGGTAGGTACAAGTTTACAAAGTTGTATATACGTCATTTTAGTTTAAAAAAAAAAATTTGATTGTCTAGATAATGTGATCTAAAAGTGATTAAGGTTATGTGAGATTGAAGAGAAGCAAATGTTAATATTTTAAAGATAAAGTCTTAGAGCTCTTATTACATTCCTTACAGCCACTTGCTGTTTGTGTTTACGATACAATATTAACATAAATATTTTTTATTAATTCAAATGATTTTAATAAATTTACTTGTTGTTAAAGTAGTAATGTATGAATAATTCGTCACACTCATTTCAACGATCAAGAAATTTCTGTGGCGTGACATTGCTGAATCGATTTTTCTAACCATGCATATCTGTTGAATTGTTGTGTTATATCGATGTACTAACATACAAAACAATAATAGGTGCTGTTAGCTAGTACCTTTAAAGTTTTGTTATTGGTCTTTTGAATCTTGAACCCTACATGCGTCGGTACCACCGCCCATCCTGTTTCTGTCGCGATGTACATATAATTTCGAATTCAATAGAAACAAGATACAGGTTACGTCAACGAGAATCCATACTCGATGAGCTGTACGTTATAAAATGAAAACAATAAACGTCTATAGTGTATTTTCTTCCCGCTGCGAAACAGCGTATGTCATTTGTCGAAAAGTCGCTATCGCGCGCATGAATATCGTCACGTGAACGTGTGCGATTATCGGAGTGCATCATTCAGAGATCACGCCACACACTGATCTTGCGGCTCTGAGGCCACCGTTTAACTGCCAATGTACATAAGTGGGTAACATTACTGTTGTTTCGTCACTAAACTGCAAGTTTCTATCACATTTTACCGCGTTTGATTTCCAGAGGGGTCAGGATCAAGAACTTGGTGTTTGTGACCCTATCGATAGTTGTTCTTGTCTTGTGCGTGATTAGAGCACAGATAACACAAGAGATAACAGAGCTATGGGAAGAACGCTATAACAAAATATTAGCGTTTTAACAGATTTGCGGATACTTGAAGAATAAAGAAATAGTATTTTCTTCGATACTTCATCTCAATCTGTCCACTGTTCACTGCTAAACATAGGCCTCACCAATCGATGTCCAGTGCGATACTTACCTAGGTATAATTAAAACTAATTGAAGTGAAACTTCTTTAGGTGCGTTGAGATTAAAATTAAACTCGCGACAGATTCGTTACGGCTAGAGAGAAAATATACAATTTAGAAAGAGTGTAAGTGAGAAAATAGACAAAGCGAGCTAGTTCGTTTCTCATATACACATTCTGCTTACGGGCGTCGGCCACTAGATAGCTTGTTATTAGTTTCTCATTGCTCCTGTAGATGGCAGTAAATATTAACTATCATAGATTATATTTTTAACGAAGGATTTAAAAAAAAAATCTATATATAATTTAAAATATATATAAATGGTGAAGAGGTCGTTTCTCATATACACAGCATTCTCCCTATTACAAGAGAAATTTGATTTAAAGATAAAAAAATAAAGAAACCCACAATACTACACACAGCAAAAGAAGTTTCACTTCTTTCACGTGTACCAAGTTGCAAGCACGCCATTTTTTTTAAATCTCGTATAAAGATCGCTAGTAATAAAAGCGATATTTAAGCCGTAAAACTATTATTTATAAAATTTAAAGAATACCGTGTTGATTGATACCCGTGTCAGCTAAAAATACGCTCTTTTACTTTTGCTTTTACGACCAGTCGTGGTGGGACTTAGTAAAAGCACAACAACAGATTTAAATGCTTTCATTACGAAATGACAGCAGACTCTTCAAATGTATTTGCTTATAGAAAATGATACAGATTTTTATCTACTTTTTGTGGGAATTTAAAAAAAATTCGATAATTATTTTTATCAAAAAAAAATTGCTTTATTTCAAACAATCGCGGAAATACGTACATTAGTTGATTTAAAATCATTTGAAACGATGATAATTATAAAATGGCCTTGTATTGTTTTACAGCATGTACATAATAATGTGTACCTAAAACTAAATGTACAGAATTTTCTAGTATTTTTTTTTTTCGATCCTTCTATAGCTGGCAAATACACAATGTACCAAGCGTTTGAAGTTATAGCTAGAATGCGAGTATTGTTTAACTTAACGATTTTGGAATTCCGGGTGAATTGAAATTAGCTTTGTAGGTGCTTCGGTCTATTGTAGAAGTAGAAATCATAGTTGGTACTATCTTAATTGCGCCTACCACATTCGTAGACAGACGTATACGGCGCACCTAATGAAGTCAGCAAGAGGCACAACCAAATCGCTGCCTACCGCTAATATTCTCATATGCTCAGCTGAATAAACAAACAATAAACAAATATTTAAATTTATTATTTATTAATGAAGTAGACGTGCTCCATGAATTCAAAATCCTTAAGTTTATAAGTCAACTAACTCTACTGAGACCTTAGAACTCATATCTAACGGTGGGTGGCGGCGTTTACGTTGTAGATGTCAATGGGCTACAGTAACCACTTAACACACCTGGTGTTGGGGCACACCTGGGCTATGAGCTCGTCCACCCATGTAATTTTTATTGCCTTTGTAGGCAGACGAGCATACGGCCCGCCTGATGGTAAGTGGCGACCATTGCTCGTGGACGCCAGCAAGGCCAGGGGTAGAGCCAAGCCGCTACCTACCAAAAAAAACAGGAAGAATTCAAACAATTCATTATCTCGGAGAGAAGATGTTTATTCTATTCAGTTTACGTAAAATCTTAATGATCGCCTAAAAGAAGGATCTATGCGAATTTTAAAATCTATCGAGCGTAAAGTTTCGGAGATTTCGTGTGGAGTGTGAGTGGTATTTAGCTTTTATATTTATTTATATCTCGCGTTTATATGTATAATACCGAGCTCACGACCTTTGTTATTGCGTAGATGAGTGAACACGAGACATAATTTGAAAGTAATAATAGTAGTCTTAGCTGCATAGGTACAGCGCATATTGCTTCAGAGCAAAATGCGACAGGACGGTGCAATCCTTGTAAATTGCCTAACCACCAGTGCAAACAAAAAATAATATAGCACAATCAAAACTCTGCTAAAATTCTCGTTTTTAGCTATCTAAAATGCGATGAAATCGGCTACGGGTACACAATACTATTATTATGTACTTACTAGCTGTCTTCATCTAATATTGTTTCCTTGAACATGTACTTTTTTTGGGAATAAATTTTATTTTAAATTGACTTTCGGTTTTTATAGTTTTTCTTCGGCTTTGGCTAGTCATAGTCATAGACATATATTAAATATATAATTAAAACAACTTTTACGATTTGTTCTCGCGTTTTTTAGTTGTTATATTTAATCATTATATTAGTTCCGATGATTCAAATATTTTTGAGTTTTTTTGGACACGGGGTGGCAGTAAAAAAGCGACACTAAACCGTAAAAGTCGTTTCTTCATGTTTAGGTTTGTAGTTTACCGCAGTTTCTGAATCATAACCCTGAATAATTTAACATAAAAAATCATATCGTAATTTTAAAATGACGCAATTTTATCCCATTACTCTAAGTGAGATAAGCCCAGCGTTGGGAACAATAAAATTATGTTATTTAAATTGAAATAAAACGTACTTAACTTCAAGAAAATTAAACTCTTAGTACGATTTCTGAGTATTAAATATTCAAACAACATCTACATACTTATAATTCGTAAAACAATATTAAATTGGTTTTTTTTTTCGCGTTGATGGTAAACCAGCGCACGGACCGTTTGGTTTTAAGTAGTTACAGGAGCTCGTAGATGTCACAAATAGAATGCTACTATCCATCCCAGCCTTTAAGGTCGAAATTTCAGTGGTGATTTGTAACGGCTGTTATACCCTTCAAACCGAAATGGCTTCGTGAATAAAGTACGTTATTTTTTAAAAATTAATATCCACCTGCAAGATTTGAACCGACATAGTCCGTCATCGACACGAGTACAACACGTGTCCTTTAGAAATCTATATAATATATTTAACTTATTTATATTTAAGTATTTATATTCAATACATATTTCTTGGAAGACAGTATTTTTCTTTTATTTACAATAGAATCGAACTTTATTGGACGATATTGGACATAGGTAGGTAGGAAGGTAGGAATGAAAATAAAAAACGAACCAAAAAAAAATCCTGTGTACTTCTAGTCAAATTTCTTAGAATACTACATGTCTAGCTACTACATCTACATATCTATCTTTATTCAGTTTTTTTTTCTTTCCGCTATTCATAATCAATGCTATCACGGATGTTTTGGATCCTCTGAGTCTACGAAGAAACTTTAGAGCCTTCTCTGTCTAGTACTTGTATTCAGGTACAAGAAATGCAGCGTATAGTAATAGTAAAAAAATAATATTAATACTATGGTAAAAATATAAGATATAAATAGGTTTCTACTTATTTTTTACTTTTCCGAACTAAACAGTTTTAGATTATTAATTTGCGGACTTAAAATTTTAACAAACTGTAATTCTTCATAATTGTAATCATTTGTGAATACAGTTGGACTCATAATTGTTTGAACGTATATATTAGTATCTGCCATTGGTTCGATGTTATAGCGTAATCACGTGACCACACCGAGCGTCTTACATATTAGGGAACGGAATTAAAGGTTAAATAAAAATATGTATAAGCCAAAAGTACTAAGCTCACCTACCAAAATAAGGTTTTTTCCGAAGGGCTTTTCTATCTGCAAAAAAAGAATCGATTACGATTTCCGTTTGTGCATTAAACAAAACTTAGACAAATATATTATTTAGTTAGAAAATATTGATTCAGTTCAAAAACAAACGGGTACGGCTTATTCCGTACAAATACAATGTAAAAAAAAACAAAGTACAAGATAACACTAAAACACGCAAGGTTTATTTATTGGTTGATCTTTTCTTGAATTTGTAGACAGATGACCATATGGCCAATCTGATGGTTACTTTCGCTCATGAATTTCAACAATGTTAAAGACACAGTCAAGTCATTAGCTGCCTACCGCAGATTTTTGTTTTCTTCTTTTATTAGTTTAGATTATAACTCAAACTGGACCAGTACTCTGAGTTTATTCTTGTTAAATTATTATATTTCAAGTTCGTGCGTAAGTCGTCAATACTTTGAAGTGGGAGTTGGCATTCACGATATTGTGGATAAAAACACCGGTAGCCGCCGCCGTGACTTGATACGGCTATCTACACAAATAAAAACTACATTACTAGAACTGACGTCCATCATATTTATGTTTAAATACATATAAAAAAAGGATAATGTTCAAGTTATTGATAATGTTCTGATATTGTATAAGCTTAACTAATTTTACAGACTATTAAGAGACTTTTATAAAGATTACTAGCGATCCGCCCTCGCTTCGCTTCGGAAACATTAAAACACATATGAAACCAAAAAAAAAAATTAAAAAAAAATTAAAAAAAGTAGCCTATGTTCATCAGGGACAATGTCGGCTTCTAATGGAAAAAGAATTTTTCAAATCGGTCCAGTAGTTTCGGAGCCTATTCGAAACAAACAAACAAACAAATCTTTCCTCTTTATAATATTAGTATAGATTTAAATTTAGTAACAATAAAAATATACTGTTATCAAAAAACTTTAACAAATTAATTACGCTTTCTCGTCTATTTATTCCTGTGAAACAGATGCAATTGAAACTTGGACCTCCCTTTAAGATATCAGTAATACAAAAATTATTTTGAATTGCTTCTTTTCGGCATTACGTATGAATAAGTTAATTTAAGTAAGGGAATATAAACTTGATATAACGCAAAGTTACAATGTTGCAAAAAGAGGGTAGCACGCTATTGCCAGCTGTTCTCAAATTTTAGTTTAACAAAAAAAATTATTTTTATTAATAAAATTCTACTAAGTAATACCTGCTACATATGATCGCAATGTTTTCTTGTGATTTCTTTCCAGCTTACGACTATGATATGTTGTGCATAGCTATTATATTTTTTTTTCATAAACTTTGGGGTACTTGGCCCAGGTATTATGATTGTTTTCGCAATTTATTTTTTCTTTAATTTTGTAGATATAACTATGGTCGTTACCGCTATTTTGTTGTTCTTTCGCAATAAGCTATGATTCAGTTGTTAACTAATGTGGATTTCTAATATTTTAGGCATAGAACGTAATTCGTTCAAATGAAATATCTTATCTTGGTTGTTGAATGCTATTTCGAAGGCTATCACATAGATGCTACACAAAAAATCAGCTTCAACATTATGAATGGGCTGCAGGTGGCCCTTTTTACGTCTCAAATAATAATAAAAGCCTTTATATTTCTTGCAAATAATTATAGCAGTATATGAAATATAATCTTATAAAATTCTTGTTATACACTTTGACTGTACATAAATTTTAATTGTTGCTAGCAAAAATGATTGTGTAATAATTCAACTTAATATTATATTTTTATATTGATTTATTTGCCAAAGCCTCTACTCAGGTGAAGATCTTCCACAGGTTAATACTTTCAATATAAAATTTGTAGTAACTGACCGAATACAGTGTATAGTTCCAGTTTTAGATCAAACAGCAAATAAGTCAACTAATAACTTAAGCTTTCCTCAAAAATTTAAAATGGTACACTTGCTTATTCATGTGAAATCAGTCTAGATTATTTGGTTTTTTTCTTGACTTGTTCGTTTACGAAATCATACGAAAGCGATGCAAATACAAACATTACAACAAAACGGCGTCATAAAATATAAATGCGTTAGGTCCTTTAAGAAACTACTGGTGGTAGGACCTCTTGTGAGTCCGCGCGGTTGGGTCCGACCACCCTGCCCATTTCTGTCGTGAAGCAGTATGCGTTTCGGTTTCAAGGGTGGGGCAGCCGTCGTAACTATACGTGAGACCTTAGAACTTGTATCTCAAGGTGGGTGGCGCATTTCCGTTGTGGATGTCTATGGGCTCCAGTAACCACTTAACACCAGGTGGGCTGTGAGCTCGTCCACTCATCTAAGCAATAAAAAAAAAAAGACAAGTATAATAGTAAAGTATAGCGACACGTATAAGTTTGTTAGATGGTTTAAGAAGCGCTGGAACTTATTAGTGCTACGGTTATATAGGGGAGTGCACTTCGAAGACGCTAGACGTTGCTTTCGAACTAGTTATAATAAGTAGCGTGTTTTTTAAACACTGCTGTTTGCAGAACTACGCATTTGCAATATTTGAAACTATTTTGGATTAGGTAACTATTATTATTGTATTTCTATTTTAGTTTTTATTATATCAAAAATAAGGTAGAACTGTTATGACACAAATGGACCACTCTTTAACGTGTTCTCGAGTGTTCGTTATGAGATGGCTATCCCGAATCTGGGCCGGTGCTTGTGCTTCCTTGTCCTTTAGATGATTAATCCTTCACGAATTACGTTGTTATAAAACAGTTCGCAAAAGAAATAGTGTACTACCCTAAAAAAAAAATTTTTATAGCTTGATTACGTGGAAGAACGCCCGCCTGGTGTTAGAGGGTTACCGGAACCTATAGGCATCTACGTAAATTACGTCACCCACCTTGAGACAAGAGTTCTGTCTCAGTTTAACAGCACAACGACTACACCGGCAGGTCTGGATCGTGGATGGTCTGGTCTCGTAGCGAGAATGTTTTTGTTCCTGTCACTCCATGATGATATTGGGCATCAGCCCGCTGAGTTTCTCGCCGGATCTTCTCAGCGGGTCGCGATTCCGATCCGGTAGTAGATTCATTCGCGAAGCAGCTGCTCTTGAGTTGTTAGGTCTCCTTCGGAAGCGCTCGGGCAGTTGTTAGCAAATCCCTCCTGACTGAGTCTTTGCTCGCCCACCTGTCCTGGTGAAACTGAAAAGGCCTCAGGGTCACCAGTCATCCTTAAATCATAAAAAAAGATATTGTGCGTATATGTTAAGTTTAGTTTAGTTTAAGCAGAACATAAACTAACAAAACTCGTGTTGGAAATAATGAGACTTTCCACGCTTGAGTCACATGTTATGTCTGGCAGTGCTTGCTTACCATTTTCAGTTCTGCGGATGAAGAGACGTGTGCCCGAGAATGTTTTTTTTTTCTTCTACTTGTAGTCGGTAGACTAATTTCGGTAATTTTTGCGATTGGATGCGTCAACACAACAAATGTCAGATGTACAATGCATAACTTTTTACTGGTGGTAGGACCTCTTGTGAGTCCACGCGGGTAGGTAACACCACCCTGCCTATTTCTGGCGTGAAGCAGTAATGCGTTTCGGTTTGAAGGGCGGGGCAGCCGTTGTCACTATACTGAGACCTTAGAACTTATATCTTAAGGTCGATGGCGCATGACGTTGTAGATGTCTATGTACACTACAGTAACTTAACACCAGGTGGGCTGTGAGCACGTCCACTCATTTTAGAAAAAAAAAAACAGTTTTTACAGAATGAACACTGAGCGCTTTATACATACATAAAAATTATGATTAGTTTCTTTTTGTCGTTTTTAGGGAAAATGCCTCCCCAAAGGAAACAGGAGGCTTCGTGGGTATTGTACGAAACCGACGCCAATGACCTGCCAGAAGATGCACCGCCCCATGTACCTCCCTCAGCAGAGAAGAGACCATGGAAGATTGTGTGGAGAAACGTGATTCTGTTCTTTATTCTGCATGTCGGTGGTGTTTATGGAGGATACCTGTTCCTTTTCAAAGCCATGTGGAGGACTTCTATATTCGGTAAGTTTGATATTTATTTTACTCGAGCTGACAAAAAGTTCTGTAGTACTTTTGCAAGCAATGTAATATATTATTTCTGAGAATTTGAGACATACAATAGAAGTAGATTCATCGAACTGCTTTAGAGGACTTTACTCTCTTCTGCATATTTGATTTATGTTAGTATTTTTTCGACTGCTAATGATTTTTAATAGTCTTCAGAAAGGGACTAGTTGGAGAAGCATGTAGAAAAATAAGAAAAAATAGTGTAACCACACATTTTGGTGATTTTATATGAACATTAGGGCAACAATTGGTTTCAGTAATAATGTAAGATCTGATGTTAAGTGGTTACTGGAGCCCATAGAAATTGTAGATGTAAATGCCACCACCCACCTTGGGACATATGTATAAGGGTCTATACTTTTAACAGTACAACGGCTAAGCCCGCCCGCATTTTTATTTCCCGATGTTATTCTTTCACCGTGGAAGTCAATCCTGAAATTTTTTAAGTACTGATTTCAACGGAAAAGTTGGTACCTGCTAGCGGAACACCGATGCATCGCTACATACGAATGCACCGGACGTCTTATCCTTTAGGCCACGACGACTTCATCTGGTGTTAACTGGTCACCGGAGCCCATAGACATTAAGCAGGTTAATGCGGACCACCACCACATTGAGACATGAGCTCTAGGTCACGGTTTTACAGTACAACGTCAGCCTCGCCATTCAAACCGAAACCCACTACTGCTTCACGGCAGAAATTGACAGGTTACTCACCCGTGTGGGCACATAAGACGTCCTACCACTAGTAACAAATGAAGTTGATGCAGGGTAATTCCAGTTACTCATAGACACCAGTGATGCCGGGGGTTAACTTAACCATGAGTATTCAAGTGAGAAGTTTGATCAAATCTCATTTAAAGAATACGTCAAAGCGCTCTGAGTCGTCTGAAGCAAGAATTCGTTCAGAAGAAGCACGTTGCAAATGAACATCACGGTTCTAGGTTATAGAGATGAACGCTACTCTAGTGGTGGGTGGACAGAAATAAACAATTTTTTATTTTTTATATTTCAGCCATATTTTTGTACTTGTGTTCGGGGTTGGGTATCACAGCTGGCGCGCACAGACTTTGGGCACACAAGTCCTATAAAGCTCGGTTGCCACTAAGAATACTACTCACCATATTCAATACCATCGCCTTTCAGGTAAGTTTGAAACTTCAGTTATTAAATTAATAAACATAGCGTTTGCATTATCTTTAATTGATCATACGAACTCAACGGCCACGTATTGATAAGCGCCCATCGAAGACTTGTGTCTTGAAGTAAAAGACTCAATTTTGTCAGAATAAATGCTATCCAGCTCCTCAGACTGTGCGCGTCATTGACGATTTGATTGCTGCGTGATGTCAAAAGATAGAACGGTGAAATCAATAATTAGGTAGAAAGTTAAAGGAAGAATATTAGGTACTACTGAGGAGATTACGACAAAGGAAAATCTTCCACCGATATTGCTCGGTAGACTGACGGTCCAAATGTAATTGTTCGGAACATGTATATATGCAAGTTTATCTTGAAAATGTCGTCAAATATCTTGTGTTCTATGATGGCTACCCGCCACGCTACTACTAAGGAAAGAAGGACTCAAGTATTCCGGTGACTCCTACAATATTCTTTCAATTAACAGCCGAATAATATTTAAAATCATTTCGCCTATTCAGACTGATTCAACGGACGGAAGTGAATAAAAAGTAAAAACAAAGAAATATGCTCAGATATTCAGATTATGTACATGCATATTACGTGTCTATATTTAACATCTTCGGGTCAAGCTAAATAAGTGGACACGTGCATGACACGCAAAATACACCGAGATAAAATGTATAAAAAACTTTGATATAATCCACCTTTGACTGCCTTATCGCGAACAATTATCCTCGCCCAATTCGCTCGGTATCGACGTTAATTACTCAATATTATCTAAGGTGCAGTGAGCACAATATTAACCTTCATAAATCTATATCAAGACGGAGGTCATTTATGACTACCGAAATTTAAAACGCATTTGGAAGGTGAATTTCGGGTTATCGGATCACGCAGTGACCTTTGGTTTTAATATTGAACTTGATTTTATTTGAAATGGGTAATCTTACGTGTCTTTCCAAAGCTCAAGGGCAGCACAACGTGAATACCGCTAATTGCCTCAAGGCGAATTGGTATTAATAACCTGCGTATAGGTTCACCATTCTATCTAATTCTGCCGCTAAGCAGTCATGCATTCAAACTGGAAGAGTAGGACTGCCGTTATCTATATAAGTATATATAAAAATGAATTGCTGTTCGTTAGTCTCGCTAAAACGAGAACGGCTGGACCGATTTGGCTAATTTTGGTTTTGAATTATTTGTGGAAGTCCAGAGAAGGTTTAAAATGTAGATAAATATGAAAATGCTCGGAATTAAATAAAAATAACAAGTTTGTTCTCTCTTTGATGTGTCCCCCGTCCGTCGGATTCCTTTTGTTTGTTTTAAGTTTATTTTATACAACAGTTTAGGTCTTTTGTTTATCGATTGAGGCACTACGAAGTCTGCCGGGTCAGCTAGTGCAATATAATTATGACCTCGATTTTATGCCACGTGGTGGAAGTATTCTCGTTGTAATTTCTATGGGCTCCGGTGCTCACTTTACACCAGGTAACTGTCAGCTCCTTCACCCATTCAAGCAATAAATAAAACCAACAACCATATTCAATTAAACTAAGATTGTACAGTCAAGTAGGGTAATGGAATTCACGTCGTTCTCAACAAGTTTAAGTAGTAACAAGCCGCTTAATATCCACGAGCCTTGAACTCAACTGCTCATCGCTACTAAGAAATAAAAATAATATTAGATATTAAAAATAATATTAGATGCAATAAAAAAAAAAAAAACATGTGTGCGATTCACACGCGGTAGAAGTGATTTAAAAAAAAAAAATTAAAAAATTAAAAAATTTTTGGCTTCATAATAATGAGACGAATGTTAAATTTCGGGAAGAAGATATTGAAGGTTTTAGTCATCATCATAGTGATACAATTTTTGATAATTATTTTACATTTTATTCGTATATAATAAATAGATTTACTCAGAATGTATAAAGTACGAATATTAGGTACGAAGCAGAGCACAAAGAGAACCACTAATATAAGAAACACTGTTGTAATGCTTCCTATCTCATTTTCTCCAACGTTCAATCTTATGAATTTATGTGTCTGTCTCTTTTTATTGTCGCTTTTTCGTTTCATCGACTTTCGAACCACAACGATGCTGAAGAAGTTTTTAATTCAAAAATACTTTGGATTTTCAAATTGCGTGTATGATTCGTTTTTATTTTCATTAGTCATTACATAAATAAATCGTATGTGTTACAGTACTAAGTTACGGGGTAATGTTACAGGATGCCGTAGTGGATTGGGCCCGTGATCATCGTATGCACCACAAATATTCCGAGACTGATGCGGACCCCCACAACGCAACCCGAGGATTCTTCTTTTCCCACATTGGCTGGTTGTTGTTGAGGAAGCATCCCGAAATCAAAGCCAAAGGCCATACCGTCGACGTGAATGATCTGCACAATGATCCTATCCTACGTTTTCAGAAGAAGTAAGTATTATATATGAATATATTTAGGATTACATAGCGTGATACAATATTCCCGCAATTCGTCGCTTCACTTAATCGGGTAATAAGAATACTCGGTGTGAAGACCGGGCTTAAGTTGTGCAAAATGAAAGAGTTTATTTCCTACAGTGAATCGTGAATTTTGGCTGATAAATGAAACGCTCCGGCGTAAACAATGCACTGCACTGTAAGTTTATTTTTACCGGCTCACGAATTACTATGAGCTATAAAATTAACGAAATAAATTCACATGTATTTAAACTTCACTATCACAAATCACTATTTCGCTTTTCTGTAGCTTGGCTTCGAATAAAACTTCCTTCATGTCGGATTTTATAGTCATTTCAACTATATACCTACTTGTTTACTGGCGGTAGGACCTCTTGTGAGTCCGCCTGAGTAGATACCTACCACCACCCCGCCTATTTCTGCCGTGAAGTAGTAATGCGTTTCGGTTTGAAGGGTGGGGCAGCTGTTGTAACTATACTGATACTTTAGAACTTATATCTCAAGATGAGTGGCGCATTTACGTTGTAGATGTCTATGGGCTCCAGTAACCACTTAACACCAGGTGGTTTGTGAGCTCGTCCACCCGTCTAAGCAAAAAAAAACGTATGTCTGAAAATTTCCAGAAGATTCCAAATGGAATTAAAACATTCAAGAATGTTCTAGACTCGTCTTGCTTATGTTGAAAACATTCTTGGAACCATTAGAATACTCTCGATACAACTGGAACACTGAAGAAATGTTCTAGAATATTCATGAGTTGATCCAATTGTTTTAATAACAGTTATTGCTTTTTGGCGATAGATGACGTCACCAGTATCGGAACAACAATATTAAACTCGATAAAGTCTAATGATGTGTAAAATTACACGGTAGACTTGATTTTAAACTAGATCACTTTGCCTATCTTCGATACAAACTCTTTGATAAAAATTAACCCTTAATAAAAACTTTTTTACGATTCAATCTGATTGATTTCCTTAAATTGTAATAATGCCATTATTCATTATACTATTTTATAAGTTCTGATGTTTTGAACTTAACAACTTTAAAGATCAGTCGTTCGTGACGTGAAATGAGACCGCGAGACCAAAACACAGAGGGAATTGCGATAAAGTCTACGGCTTAAAGAATGCTAGCAAACGCTAATTTGTAACTTTAATTTTCCAGGTACTACCAAATTTTAATGCCTTTAGCCTGCTTCATCATGCCTACATATGTACCAACATTGTGGGGAGAAACAGTTTGGAACTCCTTCTACGTCTGCGCAATTTTCCGCTACGTATATGTTCTCAATATAACTTGGTTGGTCAACTCAGCAGCACATATGTGGGGTAGCAAACCTTACGATAAGAACATCAACCCCGTAGAAACCAGGCCCGTTTCGTTAGTGGTGCTCGGCGAAGGATTCCACAACTACCATCACACGTTCCCGTGGGATTACAAAACCGCCGAACTTGGAGATTATTCCCTTAATTTGAGCAAGCTGTTCATTGATTTCATGGCGAAGATCGATTGGGCTTATGACCTTAAGACAGTATCAACTGACGTCATTCAGAAACGAGCGAAAAGGACAGGTGATGGAAGCCATCCCGTATGGGGATACGATGTTGGGGAGGTCGCTACTGAAGACAAAACTGATACTACTAATCTTGTCAATTCTAAAGTGCTCTAATACCAAATAAGGCATGTTAAAAATACGTTTACGGTTGTTTGTTAATCAACCACTCAATGTGATAATTTTTCCTGATAAAATCTACTTGACTAATGTAGATTAACAATTATAGTAATTTCGTGATTATTTACACCAATTTTTTTTTTTGAGTTAATTTGTTTTTTGTTTCCTAATTTCAAACAAAATATAATATTGTTTTGTGTCATCAAAAAGGCTTCAAGAGCAATTAAAAAAAAAAAAAAAAACATCATTTTTTTACGCCAAAGCGATACGTAGAGAAGTAATATTTAATAATTTATTTCTATTTGTATGTAATGTTAGTAAGTGTCAAACTTTAATAATCCGGTGTAAAATAAATATTTTTTACCGTATTTGAATGTTGAATCAATAAATATTTTATGAATAATTATTTTTTAATCCTCCATATTATCCTCCTTCAACATAAAATTAACTTTTGGGCCAAAAAGATTTAATGAGGCAAATAATCATGCCAGTAGCCTCGAAGAGCTATTTCTATCTTTACCATAACCGGTCGCCCAGCTTACGGGGTTCAGTTTGAAATAATTTGCTCACATCTGCCCTTTTATTTTCGTGATTTGGACAATTTTCTACGTGATAGAAAGTTTGCTTCCCAGGAGGCAGTACAAAATGCTTTCACACAGTTTGTAGAATCTAGATCACCAGAGTTCTATCGCAAAGGCATAAATGACAGCGAAAGCAGTCCTTCACTCAATTTACCACTGGATCGAGACTACTGTGAAGATCCGACAAGAAATTCAATGGGTTGTATCTGCAGGTTAAGTTGCACGTCGAACACTTTTCCGCATTGGGCGTCGGCGACCAATGCTTGGAATATCTAAAAGCACCGGGAATGGATCGAGAGGATCTGAGAGAATGTCTGTGGCGACAGCGTTGGCGTTAGTTATTTCCCCCGTCATTTGGGTCGGGACTGTACCTTACAGTGGCTACGATAAGAGGGTTATCGTACCGCGCCGCTTTCTCAAAGACTCATTCTGACGCTCTTTTGAGATACTTACGATTCGGTCCTAAATCCAAGTCATTGTATATATTCCTTTTCATTAATTCTCATATCTACTCTCATCCTTATATTATTATATTATAGCGCTCCGACAGCCATCCTACAATAACGGGATGTTATAAATTGAAGAGGGGCAATATGGTGCAGGCCGAATGAAACAAAACTATACTTCTATAAGTTAGACTTCCAACGCCTTCTCTATATCTAAGAAAAATAAAGGGAAGACTCGAAAGTGTTTGTTTGTGATTGCCGATACCTTGGAGGAGACTGGTCGAGTGATAGCTTGTCCACAGTGGCTAAATCCTATTTGGCTTTATAATAACACGATTAACTTAAGCTCAGATTGACGCGTTTTTGGCTCTTAAGAGCTCACCAAAGTCTGTGGAGATTCTGATGCTGTGCGCGAGCGTGTGCTCGGCCGTAGTGTAACTATACTGAGACCTTCGAACTTATATCTCAAGGTGCGTGGCGCATTTACGTTGTAGATGTCTATGGGCTCCAGTAACCACTTAACACCAGGTGGGCTGTGAGCTCGTCCACTCATATAAGCAATAAAAAAAGAGCATCCGCGACAAAACTTACATTCATCCCATCATGATCTATGTGAGCGTGATACTCGTTCTAGTATCCCACATTGATTCCCTCTAAGTCTTCCGATGAACCCGCTGAGCTTTCTGACTATGGACGTTCATAGCAAAGGGCTAAAACATTTACGTATGATCACGCACTACTAAATTCAGAGCTTTGATTCAAAGATCTCCGCTTTGCCACTGATATTAACCAAGCTTAGCCTGAAACTTTCTATACTTGGGATTGTAGTAATGGATCCTGGACGGATGAATCTTTCATCTTCAGTGTTCGAAAGCCACTTGATGCAAAAATGCTTTCATCTTCTCTCTCTAATGTGGTAGTTTAATAAACGCTCTCCTTAATGTCGTTCGGTTTCAATGATGAGTGCCAACTTCCTTGCTTGTGAGCCAACTTCATGGCTTAAGATATTTTTCTGCAAGTGGTAAGTCAACTGTTGTCAATTCAATTCTTCAAGTATTTTATTTTTCTTCCAATTCTTTAGGTTTTTGGCTGTCCAGATCGATCCTTTCTTTTAAGTCGAAATGTCCAATTTTCTTGGACAACAAAATGACTTCCGCCACCATTAATAGTATGATTAAAATATAATAATAAAGTAAAGCACTTTATTATTTGGCATATAATCAACACACTTGACACAAATGTACCATTTACGCCATCTTTTGTGAAATGGTATGAATTCGTTTATGTGTGTGTATATTTACCTGAAACTTTGGCCACCCCTCGGCATATTTACGATAACACGTTGTTTTAATGGGAAATTCCACGGCTCGTAGCTCTGAGCCCCTGACTTCCGAGGCCTACATTTCACATCCCCACATTATTTTATATCACCACAAACACTACAGACTAAGAATTATATTTTTACAAGTTAGTTTGTTTAATGTATTTTTTGTCTTTAGAGCTTTCAGCCTGACGAAGCTGGAAAATCCCCTCGAGGCTACCAACGGTCCATCCTTAGTTTTAAGCCTCTTTTGTCTATTAGTCAAGAGAATAATTTGGAAGGCATGATCAAGGAATTACACATTATGAGCAAGAATTAAATATGATAGTTTCTTAGCGTCTTAGAGCATATTTTTGCGATATTTCTATTTTTACGTAAGATACCCCATGCTACTCAAGATTAATATAGTTGCTTATAAGGTGAAAATTTATGAAGCTCCCTTGTGATTTGAAACTCAATTAAATGAATGACACTCGAAAAGCGACACTAAAAAAAGGTCAATGTGGAAATCTACTTAGCCTGCCAGAAAACTAGGTATATTACTCCTGAAGACTTCACTTCTACCGATTCTTGATTTATTTCTTGATTCTAGTGAAAGATTTTTCAAATGTAGGACTGAAAGATTACAGAAATTACCAAAGACGATACGATTTTCATGTATATTTAGATCCTTATTACGAATATAATAATAACGTAACACAACGATCACTTCACTAAAACAAAATTCACTTGCTTTGAAGTGAAACGAAAACAGGAATTTCTATTAACGAGATGCCAATTTTGTTAAGCATAGAAAAAAGTATGCAAACAAACCGTTAATATTATGTACAGTAGATAGCAATTTCAATTAGGCGATACATATAGTACATTGCACTGTATGGCTGCCATCAATTTGACCGATTGTATACACGCAGTGCTACTTTTATACAGGGGATGTTCTCAAAAAAGACGCTTTTTTATTTAATTTTGATAAGTATAATTGGCCGGTGCTTTGAATAGCAGCCCCGAGGGCAGGTCAGAAGAGTCCGATATGACATGTTCATGCGACGACTGCTTTGCGATGCCCTGTTTCCTGGATCCGATATATAAATAATCAGCAGCGGCCACGATAATAGGGTTGCGATCAATCATCGGAATTCCCAGCCATTCCCATTCTGTGTCGCAGATACAGAAACAAGGCTGTGGGGTGGGCTCTGTTCACTGTGTGAAAAAGCGTAGAAAAATGCACTATTTTGGCGTATTTTCAAACAAATAAAACAAAACAATTTAATTAAAAGCTTCGAAAAATTTTTTACATAAGAATATGAAAGATTTATCGAATCTTTAAAAATATAATACGTTTCATTATTAATTTAACTGAAAATAATCTAATTTTGTCCGAAATATAAATTCATACGAGCCCAAAATTATTATCAGGGTACCGACGCCCGAAATTCCATTGTTGAAACCAAGAATATTGAAACGGGATTAAAGTATTAAAACACGAATAGAAAATATTTTTTAATAAATGGAACACTAAGACAAAGAAAATTAATATAAAGATTGCTATAGAAGACTGAAAGGAATATAAAAAAATAAGTTATAAGTTTAGCTTTTAGAACCAGCGCCATCAATAGCATTCATTAGATGCCAAACAAGCTATGCATAGCTATAAGCCCAAACTTGAAGACTTTACTATTAATTAGCCGTGCAATGTCACTTCCAGTTTCAGCGTCTAATGCAGTGATTCTCAACCACTGTTCCGCGGCACTTTTGTGTGCCGCCAAATTTTGCGAATATTTATAATAATGTTAATATTATTAAATTATATCATTTTAAAAGAAAAATATTTTAAACATGATTATATATTTAAATCCACAAAAAAAAAAAATTATAGTATATTTTAGTTTATTTCGTATATTAAATTTTTTTGATAAACTATTTATGCAGTGTGTTGTAGTAAGTAAATAATTTTTATCTTTTTTTTTTGTGTGCCGCCAAATTTTGAAATCGTTAAATATGTGCCGCAACAAAAAAAAAGTTGAGAATCACTGGTCTAATGGAACACACTCGGTGAATCTAGCATAGTCCCTCGAAGCTACTAGAATAGGTAGGCAAAAAAATCTTATAGAAGACTGGGATATAACAACTTTATTCATCTTAATATATTATTATATAAACTACGTGTTACGTTGTTTGTCCGCGATGGACACCTAAACTACTGAACCGATTTTAACTTTTTTTTTAAATATGTGTTTTGTTCAACCTTACGCTATAGGATGGTTTTTATTTCGATTATGGCCGCAATATTTATTAAATAACAATAAAATTATTTATGTTAATTATTGTTAATTGTAAGTTTCATAAGTCTAAAACAGATGGCGCCTTAAACCAGTTCTCTGTAAAACAATTGTCTGACATTAATATCTCATAGATGGCGCTGTATTAAAAATACCAACGTTTCACATAATAAGCTACAATTTAATGGCATAAACACCACGTGTTGCTGAGGCTAAAGTATAAGTGAAAATTATTTCGTAGTAAACACAATACAGTGAAATCCAATTGTTCTTACTTTGTTAACATTTGATATTAGCATAGCCAGCCGGCCACGTGTTATTTAGAAACAAAAACCATAGCCACAGCAACGTGTGGCCGGGTCTGCTAGTATTGTTATATAATAAATT
This sequence comes from Bombyx mandarina, assembly GCF_003987935.1. The sequence goes on along the minus strand of NW_021011526.1, from coordinate 170,782 downwards.
CCCAGTAAACAAATAATTTTATTGATTACTACACTATGGTCAATAAATACTAACATAAAATCACATACCTATTCGCATTATATAAATATATATAGCGTAGTTAGAAGTTAACAAATTAAGTACTTGCATGTGCTTAGCAGTCTGTAGCGGTTTGACTGTGCCTCCGACATTTCTGACGACCATGAACGACGACTCATTAGATGAGTACCCTCGTCTGCGTACAAGGGTAATAAAAAAAATGCCAATATTTCCAAATAAACGAAAAAGAACACCCTGTACGTTAACTTCAGGGCTTTCGCGAAAACTCATCACGGATAGTACTTTCTACGCGTTAGTCGAAGTGACAACTTTACACGGTGGACACGTACATACATACATCCCGGACTTAGAACATGTGATTTTTATAATAATAATTTTCTTTTCATTTCGAAATAATGATGGAACCAAATAATAGCGAATATGAGAATAATTCTTATATTACATTTTTCGGACCCGTGGGGATGGCTTTTTATGACAACGGCCAGGTCTTAGAAGATAGCCTCACAGTCAAAATCATATTGAGTATTATACTGGCTGTTATAATGATTCTGAGTTTAATCGGAAATGGTTGTACTTGTGCTGTGATCGCTCGCAATCGTTCTATGCGAACTCCGACTAACTGCTATTTATTCAACCTTGCAATTACCGACCTGTTCATGGCTTTATTTGTGCCAATAGACATTTACATCATTTGGATCCCTGAATTCTACCCATTGGGGGAAGTGGGCTGCCGTCTGCATTTCGTGCTGTGGGATTGTCTTAGTAATTGTAGCCTGCTGATTATAACCGCGTTTACCGTCGAACGATATCTGGTCATCACCAGGCCATTTCTTCGACAGAAATTGTCCCTTAATTCGCGTGTCTTCAAACTGGTCGGTGTTATATGGTTCGTGTCCTGCAGCTTTTGCATACCGGACCTCCTGTATATCGATATGATTGAAGAGAAGAAATATGTATTTTGCTACGTAGCAATGTCGCACATCGTGAGTGTATTTGTGGCAGCCGAGATCTTTGTTTTCTACGTGATACCAATGACGATTATTATAATATTGTACATATTAATAACGATAGAGTTAAAGTTCAAAAAGAAACTTCGGAGCAGTCCCGCCAGCAATGGACAACAAAACAGAGATAAAGCGGTCATAATGTTAGGTAAGTTTTATTGTCATCGAAGACAGATGAGCCTGCGGCCCGCCTAATGGTTATTAGTTGGCTTTTATTCATGGACATCGGCAATACCAAAGACGCAACTTAGTCGCAGCTGCCTATCACTTAATACAATAACCAGAAAAGACGTACCAAAATGTACATGAAATTTTCATTGAGTTTTTTAATATATAACAAGGGAGTAAAGCAATACCTAATATTTATTAAATGATATTTATGACATATTTTCCTTCTTTTACAGAAGATTGACAGATAAAACACAAGGCGTACAATTTTATAAAGTTATATAATGACATTGCTTCAGTTTTTTTTTTTTAACATGACTTTATGAACTTAGTATGTATGTTTGTTTGTATGTAACAGAATCGTTGATCGTCATTATAACCGGCTTTAAGCCACACAATTTAAAATTTTCATACACATCAAGGCCAATATAAAGACTTATATAACTTCGCTCTAATATCCTAACCAGTATCAACAGTATTAAAAAAGATAAAACTAATTATTATTTCGGTTTACTGTAGCGAATTTTATTAGTTTTAAACTATTTAATTTAAATTATATATGTACTATATATATGAACCATAAAAAAGTGTGGTCATCAATTCAGGGTTTCGGTCTCGTAAATAATAAAAGGATAATCTGAAACGAACTTCTTCTTCTCTCCGTTCTTTCTACTATACATTACTTATAGTGCTGCAATAGAAAAATGAGATCATCTCCGCAACTCCTCAAAGCATTCTTTAAACATACGGATTAATAGCACAAAAATAATTAAAGCCACATCTTATACCCAGATGTTCTGGCTTTACAACAAATTAAAACTAAACTTTAACTAAATTACATGCAACATACCCTTCTTGGTATTTAATAGTTAACTAAGATTAAATTCGGCCTTCGTTCCCAAATTACTAAACATCATAAAGTAAGATGTACGTGAACTCCTCGGATGAAATTCACATTTTGTACCACAACGCACATAAGACTATTAATTACGCTTAATTTTATATCATAATTCACTCAGCATGTCGCAAAACGTCTAAGTGGCTCAGCCGACAAATCCACGGGCCCAAGGATTTTAAACTACCCTCGTTAAGTCTGCATTCATCGCTTAATTTCGGGAAATACTATTATAACAGCGTGTACCTAAAGTTTCACTGTCTGATGTATTGTTGAACTCAAAACAGGGTCTAGGTCATGGGCCAATAGAATTTTTGAAACGTCGAAAATGTGCAATAGCGCTCAGTTACGTGATTGTCTCTCATGCAGATTTATATCTGCAATAAAAGGGCACAATCTGATCGAAAAAAGCCCAAATAATTATATTTCAGTGAAAAAAAGTCTCACGGCTCTATAAAACAGATATAAATGGTATTGATATTATTTTAAGGGCATCATCTGATCGATAAAAGTCCAAATAAATATATTTTAGTGAAAAAAGGTCTCACGACTCTCTTTGTGGTTATCATTAGTTCGTGTGATGAGCTGCCCGTCTAGGAAGCTCGCCAAAAACAAAACTATAAATATAGGCTCACTATAAATGTAAGCTCACGAATATTTATCATACGCACAGTATCTTTACACTGATTTACGTGTTTTCTGTTTATTTCAGCGGCTGTAGCTCTTTCGTTTTTTCTGTTCTGGTCACCATACTGTTACCTGCGCATCATGTTGATTTGGCCCGGTGTTTATGAGAAGCATTATAATGTAAGTACTATTCTGTCTAAATTAATATACAAACAAAAATAATACCAAAAAAAAAAAGATTTTTATGATGGTAAGATTTTAAATATAAGCTTGACAAACAAATCTTAATGCATATCTCTAAAAAAAATTATCACTAAATTCTTCTTGTTCTCAGTCGTTCTCTCGTAGTTGAAGATCGTGACTAGGGTTGCCAGATTTTTTTTCAGCCTTTATAGGAAAAATGCTTAAATAGGCAAAAAAATACGGGAATTTAGTTTTTTACCAGGGACAAAAACAAAATTATATAGTGGCAAAATTTTTGATGTGAAACATCTATAGCCGCACGTAAAACCGATTTCTGACGTGGCGACGCATGCCGTGGCGACGCGTCGCCACGCTATATGATGGTATATATATACAGTCTATATGCAGTAGTGTGTACGGTGTGGCGACGCGTCGCCATGCGCGATCGACTGTGCTATTCTCTCTGTATTTTACTTGAAAACAAATTATTTGTTCGTAATATTTTATTTTATCATTATGACATATTTAGTTCCTATCACAATCTGTTCTTTTCTGCATATTACTTTTACAAAATAATGTCGATGTTTCACATCTGCCAGGCGTCCCGTGACGGCTCACATATTTTTTTTTATATTTCTCCGAGGAGCAAGTCAGTTTTAACATAACATTTTATAGGTTTTAACATATTTATAAAAATCTATACAATTATAATCGTATGGTTCGAATACGTGGCAGAGTCAGTCCCGCCAGGACATTTTAAACTAAGCCTACAATACGGGACGTCTGGCAACCCTTATCATGATTCTTATGTTTAATAGTCTTCTCACTGTTTCATTCCACCTATTCCTATCTTTTGCCTCATTGAGAGATTCGTCGACTGCCATTTCTAGATGTTGAGTCACCTGGACCCTAAATTATATTCGGGTAAAATACGTCTTAACGTCTGCCATACATACAGTAGGTACTCGTAAAATCTTTTCAGCGCAGAACAGCAAACAATTATTACAATTTTGTTAATTTAAATAATAAATACTCATTAATACTCCGGACCACAGCGGTTAGGGTCTAGAACGCTGATGCAACATCGATTAATGCACACGAATCGTTAAGTAATATCGCCATCAAAACAATGAAACTACAATTTTCGAACAAATGTAAACTACAGTGCATCAAAAAAAATTGTTTAACGCGGTGACGTAAACATTTTATCTAATTATTAAAGTTCGTAGGAACCTTTTAACTATAATCCAGTACGTAATTAGTTGAAAGCCCATTAGCTAGTATTTTCACACTACCATTTTCCCATTGTTGTTCATTTTCCGTAATCGGATTTTCAATTGATTGTTTTTTTTTTTTACTATTTTTTTTTTATTCAAACGCATCGATGCCATAATGCAAATAAAAATTGAAAAAACGCATGATATGCTTTTTCATTTTTACATAAGACATACTGTGTATCTTTATAAACGATTTTACTTTCAGGCATGGAAAATAGTGAATTATTTATGCTACAATTCGTACGCATCGAGCGCCTTAAACCCGATCCTATATAGTCTCATGTCACGGAAATTTCGACGTGCGTTCAAGGTAACAAACACTATTCTTAGGAAAAACAAGAGAAAATTTTGAAAATAAAACGAAACAAATATTAAAAGTCCTTAACCGTCACAAATCAGCTGAGAGAATCTTACAATTAACACAGTTTCAACCAGGAGTGAGTGACATCATCTAACGGGTTGTTATTCAAGCAGCTCTGCTAATCACTTAACACTAGCTGGGCCGTGACCTCATTCACCAGTTGAAGCTTTAACAAAAACCAAAAAACTTATCGGAAAATCCTTATTTAAATATTTCCAAGCTTGGATTTTTTTTATTGCCCTTGTAGACAGACGAGCATACGGCCCATCTGATGGTGAGTGGTTACCGTCGCCCATGGACTTCAGCAATGCCAGGGGCAGAGCCAAGCCGCTGCCTACCGGATTTGTGATAAATTGAAAAAACCACGTAGTTCAAATGAGGCATTTCGTATTATAGCTTTTTAATTATACCTAAACTATCAGTTTCAAACGACATGGTGTCGACTGCCGAGTGCGAAGAAGCCTTCCTTGTTGTTTGGTGCTTTATACAAATTTATGTGTATGAATAAAATAACGTATTTACTCAGACAGCCGGGCATCGGCATTGGGGAGAAACAGTATTTTGTGTTATATAGACTGTGATAGAAATCTCAGAAAATATGCGCTCTTTAAACCTTTCCTTCGTCCCTGCCACCAGCATTTGAGGTCGGGCCTCATCTGCACTTGTCTCAAGTTACCCTGGCATGGATTTTTGTTCATTATCGAAGACCACAAATATATAGTAGGAAGGTGAAGCCGCCCCCAAACTTGACATGAAAATAAATTAGTCCGTATTACCAAGCCAAATTAAATAAATACTACTACGGTATAGTGAATATAATGCACATTATTTTATTTATATGTGGGTTTGTAACGAAAGTTTATGAAGTGTATGTTTTTTTTTCCAGGATTTTTTCACTAGACGAAAACCAGACAGTACCAATCGGAATGATATAGCCAAGGCTTCTTTGAGCAAAAATGAAACTAAATTGGAACTAAAGATGTAGTTTGAAATGTGTACGTGTATTTTGATTGTTCCGGGATGTTGGACTCGTGAGAGAATAATCAATCATTTGCGAATTTGTATGTTATAAAGTAAAATAAAAACATATAAAAAACACACAACAAAATATTTAATACCATTATAAATCTACATGGTGGGAATTATGATAACACCGTAACGTCGAACTACGTATAATTTTGATGTAAACATTCAAATTTATTCAGTAATTTAAACAGAATCGATTTTTTTATTTCATGATCTTACGTACGCCGCAGGTTTCGACGAGGTCAATGATCTATGAAAGAAAACACCAATAAACATTTTCATTACGTACAATTTATTTACAAATACGATAATATTATCTTTTTCTATTTTATGGACGAGGTAATGTTGAACTTTCACCCCTTATAACATTTTTTTTTCTTTCTGATACTAAACTAGTAAAAGCTGTGTTTTTTTTTATTACGGTTGTCCAATATCCTCACCCTCTGCATAGCAAAGTGTATGGTATTCACATTATGATAATAGATATCACTCGACTCTCATCACTTAACTCCAAGTGGGCCGCGAGCTCGTTTAGCCTATGCGATAAACCAATAGAAATCAGCTAACAATGTGCAAGTTGCACGTGCACCATTTTTTTTTACAAATATCACAGCTCATATTATATATTTTTTTGCATTTGCATTTTTATGTTGCACTAGGAAACTAGATTCATAAACGATCCCGTGGCACACCAGAGATAAGTGGCAACAAAAGTTCTACGTTATCACAGCTTGGAAACTGCTACCTACCTCGATCCATAATTTGAATAAGTACACCATTTTGATCAGAAAATGCTTGTTTTAATCGACCGAGGCACTCGTGATTCGCTTCGCGTTCAGTGATCACCAGGACCCATAGACACCGCAGTGTAAATGCCACCTTAAGCCACAAGATCGCTCAATTATATAATTTAGGGGGTTTGATCCTTCGAACGGAAAATATGTAAACCATAGTACACGTTGCTAAAATGATTTGCACGGTAAGTTTTACGTTGTGCAAGTAGCAATGAAGGTGAACATCAGACAGACCAAGCACCAGCCATCGAGTCTCATAGAGACAATCGACGAGGAACTTCGAAGGCGTTCATATAAAATAAGGCAGTGAGTGCCTCGATAACTATCCGTCACCAGCCTCAGCGCTGCGGCAAAACCGGCTTCATCGCTCCCGCTATCGACACATTGTCCGAGGTCGGCCATGACGCTCCTGCTGAGGTTTTGGAAATTAAACTCACGTTATGATGCTATTGTCTCATCGTGGAGATCGTGAGCACATAAGTACGTATTTAATTAGATTATAAATTGTTCCACTGTTGGACATAGGCCTTCCCAAGGTTCGCCTCAATAAAGTCTCAGTTCGTCTTGCGCAGCCTGCATCGAGCGGATTCTCGTGAATTTGGCGAAGGACGTCACTGGGCTAAAAAAAAATTGGTACCCGTCTGCGGGAATTAAACATCAGCATCGCTTAATAAAAACAAACTTTCTACCTTTCGATATTTTCAGTATCACATACAAATTTTTTTATTGCCCTGTATGCAGAGAAGCATACTGCCCACCTTGTAGTGAGTGGTTACCGTCGCCAGTGGACTTCAGCAATACGAGGGGCAGAGCCAAGCCGCAGCCTACTAATCTATATATATATATATATAAAAATGAATTGCTGTTCGTTAGTCTCGCTAAAACTCGGGAACGGCTAGACCGATTCGGCTAATTTTAGTCTTGAATTATTTGTGAAAGTCCAGAGAAGGTTTAAAAGGTAAAATATGAATATAATCGGAATTAAATAAAAATATCAATTTTGTTTTCCCTTTGATGTGTCCCCCGTCGAACGGATTCCTTTTGTTTGTTTTAACTTTATTTTATACAAAAGTATAGGTCTTTTATTTATCGATTGAGGCACTACGAAGTCTGCCGGGTCAACTAGTTGTTTAAATAAAAGTAAATTTAAAATTTATATTTAAATGAAACAAATTTTAGGATTTAATCTCGCGTTTTTTTATTGTCATTTTACATATCTATATATTAATACGTGAAGCAAAAACTATGTATCCCTTTTTACGAAAATTGCGCGGACGGAGGAGTATGGAATTTCCCACACTTATAGAGAATATAGAGAAGGAGCAAATAATACATTAAATCAATAAAAAAAACATTACACACACTACCAAGTGTTTGACACACCCGCCTATGTAGACTCATTGTGAAACTTTTGTTATTGCATAAAGATTGTGGTCAAATTTAAAATAGGTTTATAATATTGTTTGTTTTTAATATTATGTGTCTATAGTGCTATCAGTGATTATAGAAGTAAAATAGTATTTGTTAATAGATCCATAATAATGTACAAACTTACGATTTCAATTAATTATAGTCGAATTTCGACTACTGCGGGACCACTAGTTACTCGTATTATAATGGCGTACATTTCCTAGGTTTTCAATACTTGACAGTTTTCGTGGTCACGAATGAACGAAAGGTACTCAAAATGTTCCCAATCAGGAACATAAGACGAAATGGTAAGAGTAGATTTTACTAAGTATCAATGACTCGTCAAAATCGACATACTATTTACATTTTAGGACAGCTTGCATCGTGTATCAATCATTGTGTGCTTATGGATCTCAGACACAACTGTATTATCCAATGTTGATGAAACTAGAGAGCAATACCCTAATATTATGATTTATCACGATCGACCTACATATACAGCAATTTGTTTTCATATTAACTGACTGTCTATCATATAGATTTGTGTTTATTCGTGAAATTGCCACGAAATCCATTTAAGAAATAAATTAGTTTACATTTTTAAAAAAAACTCTTAATTATACTTTTTAGAATTTTAAATGGTCGTTTACTATAATTTCTTTCATTTTGCGACGACTCGAATACCTCATTCAAAATATCCTATACGTCCTTATATTATACTCTTATTACATCACTATACCACCTAATATTTGTATCATAATTGAAACTATAATAACTTGCTAATTATAATAACTAGAAGCCGCCTTAGCTCGCGATTTTTTTTACTGTCACTAATATTATATTATTTCCGTCACACGAAAGTTTAAGCTTCCAGGCCTCAATTTACTATTTGTTCGTTTTGTGTGAAATGAACCTTAAATGTAAAAAAAATGGAGTAGTTAGTACAATATTCAAATATCAACGAAAACAGACCTCGGTTATCTAGAAGTATAACCACAAAAAATAAAGTATCCAAAACGTCGGAAATAATATAAAACCTAGAAAATACTTAACAAAGCATTTGTTACACAGTTTTAACCTCGACAGAAAATATTTAATACCCTTAAAGGAAATTGTTTTATTCAAAATATTATTCCCGTATAAGAAACCAACAATTTAAATATCGTACAATGTTATATTTCGTGTTAAAGATTCTAATATAGCACTTTTCTAGCAAATTCTCTTCAAAGATGGCGCAGAAAAATGTTCCGCTAAGACACGTGTAAGCCGCTTTCAATGCAAATTCTATGTTACGTTTAGCCGATAGCAAAACACTCTTATACTCAACTCAATTTTATAAATGCAAAACTGAACGCAGACCTCTTTTAACATAAATCTCACTTTGGTATCCCTTTCGTTTTAAGGCTTAGACTCGGGAAGCATCTGCCCTTGAGGTTGAAACTTTTTCTGGGGGCGCTCAGGCAACTATTTGCAAATATTTCCCTCCTATCTGAGCTCAGGTAGTCAGCGTCGGAACGTTACTTCGATAAGGCTATGCGTCATGATAATGTCCGTTCGTTATCGTTACGGCCGCTGACTACTCCCCGAATCCTGATCACGCAGGAGCAAATCACCGTCGTCGCCCTAGACACGTCCTTACGGATCCATCAGATACAATAACTCTTGCATTAGACACCTTCAGCTCTAACACTAGGAGCAGGCTGAGGAACCCCGGTGACCATACTCGTCGAACTCGACAAAGAGGTCGACGTGCAACCTAACCTTAGGATCTTCTCAGCGGGTCGCGATCCCGATCCGGTAGTAGATTCATTCGCGAAGCAGTTGCTCTTGAGTTGTTAGGTCTCCTTCGAAGGCGCTCGGGCAGCTGTTAGCAAATCCCACCCCTTCTGGCTGAGCCTTTGCTCGCCCACCTGTCCTGGTAAAACTGGAAAGGCCTCCGGGCCACCAGTAAGTCTTAAAAAAAACTCAGGTAAACAACAAGGTCTTTGGACCATTCGTGATCCTTACCCACTTGACGATAAATTTACTCCACTCCACTCCCCCGGACCGTCATGGACAATCAGCAACACCAAAGGCACAACCAACCAACTTGTGAAATATTACAGAGGGAGGGGAGACTTCATTCCAAAGCTAAGATTGATGTTTTTTTTTATTGCTTAGATGGGTGGACGAGCTCACATCCCACCTGGTGTTAAGTGGTTACTGAAGCCCATAGACATCTACAAGGTAAATGCCACCACCCAACTTGAGATAAAAGTTCAAAGATCTCAGTATAGTTACAACGGTTGCCCCACCCTTCAAACCGAAACGCATTACTGGTTCACGGCAGAAATAGGCAGGGTGGAGGTACCTATCCGCGCGAACTCACAAGAGGTAAGTGTTTACTGCGTATGTGAGTTAACGAGCTCACAGTGCACCTGGTGTAAAGTGATTACCGGAGCTTAAATCTTGAGACGCGAGTTATAAGTCCCAGTTGTGCTTTATAGCGATTGTACCACCTTCCACACCGGACTACGGGACACCGCCGCAGCAGGCAGGGTGGTGGTACCTACACGCGCGAGCTTTCAATACCACCACCAGTAAGAATTACATTAACATTACATTTCTGTTTTGTTTTTTGCACAGAAATTTATCCTGAAAGGCAAATCCACTTACATATTAAATGAAGAAATATAACTCCTTGTTTATCGAATATGTATCCAGTGCATTTTAACGTCGCGGAATTACTATCTCAAAAGCGAATGCAAACATAATTTTCTTAAATCCATTTAGATAAAAATACAGAAACAGATTCCTGGTAATAAGCCAAGCCGGTGTTTCATATTGATATTTACAAAGCAAATAGAAGTAATATAATCTAGTGAGTCTGGTGGTTCGGCGATTAACATTTCGATTTGATCTTATGAAGCTTTTACTTTCGGTGCTAAAAAGTGCGACAGGAGATAACAGTACCCCAAGAGATAGTAGTATCCAAATGTTTATTTAGGCAATTGAAACTAAAATCAATCAATATTACACGTTAAATACCCGAATACCGAACTATTATTATCTTCTATGACAAGAGTACTAGATATATTTGAGACAAGAACAAGACCACAAGACAGTTAATTAAACAATTATACTGTGACGACTCACTTACCCGCCACTACTTGGGCAACCGCCTTACAATTTGACAAAATCGCTGTCGCCTATGAATTCAGGCAATCATCTATTTATTGTTGTTCAACACTTCGGAATCTTAAAAAACTGAGGGCAGTACATATCGATATTCGCTGTGCTACCTATCGTTCGTGTCAGTGCTTTACTACTCCTATATGTTAGTTCTTTATCGTACCNGCGACTCACTTACCCGCCACTACTTGGGCAACCGCCTTACAATTTGACAAAATCGCTGTCGCCTATGAATTCAGGCAATCATCTATTTATTGTTGTTCAACACTTCGGAATCTTAAAAAACTGAGGGCAGTACATATCGATATTCGCTGTGCTACCTATCGTTCGTGTCAGTGCTTTACTACTCCTATATGTTAGTTCTTTATCGTACCACTCTTCACTCTTGTTATAGTTTGTTTGTGTAAATACTTAAATAAAAAATAATAATAAAAAAAAAACAACGGCCGTCTGGTGTAGTGGTAAGTGACATGGTCACTACACAAGGGGGTCGCGGGTTCGAATCCCGCCAAGGGAAGATATTTGTATGATAAATATAAATGTATTTTCCAGGGTTATGGATGTATATTAAATATATGTATGTGTATAATAAAAATCTTACATTTATATCCGTTATCTGGTACCTGTAACACAAGTTCTTTACGAACTTATCACGGGACCAGTTAACGTGGCGTGTATAAAAAAAAAAAAAAACTTCAATAAACTATTCAAAGCAGTACATATTTATACTCACTGTGTAAAACATCCTTCGTGTCAGCGCCTACCCAATACAGTTAGAAGCAGCACTAATACAACTGCATCTACAATACCAATACAATCGTATAGCAATTCAAACCCGGACAAAAGATATTTGATGAAAGCGATCCAAATAAAGATACTATGTATATAAAATTATTTCTCCGGGCTATACAGATAGATTACCTTGATTTTCCTGCGAATATCCTCAATTCTGATTCGATCGCACGGGGAATTCCGAAAATACCGAGAACCGTCCGTACCGTTGTCCTTTGGGTCACTTTGAGCCTTCAGATAAGATCCACAGTGAGCTATTGAGTGATTTCTCAAACTGTTTGTAGCTGTAGATCCAACTTATGTAACTGGAAAGTTTGTCAGAGATAACTACACTTACTCGTTGACAGCTTTGAGCATATTTTCGATTTTTTTATGAGTAAGGTGGTGGAGGAGTGAGCGTGGCGGAGCCTCTACTCAGGGTATTGTGATAAGGTACCTCCACCACTGTTTCAGGCATAACAAATTCGTCAACAAATCGAAATCGATTTACTCGTTTTTATTTTGACCTGCTTAATTGTACGGATAATATATAAACCAGTCAAACTGCTTGCCAGTCTGTAGCTGTAAATATTAAAAAAAACAGCAATTTCCTGTGTCTGTCAGATTCACACTACAAACTTATGAAGCTTGAAGTTATAAAGAGCCTTAGGGCTAAGCTAGCATAAGCTAGTTGGATAAAACTACTAGAAATTAATTCTATAATTACGTAATGATACTTATCATTGCAGGATCGTTGTTGCCCGGTTCAATTAACGACCCCGCCGTAAAAATTTAATGACCTGTATCCGATCTATATATAATATATAAAAATAAAATGCTATTCGTTAGTCTAGCTAAAACTCGAGAACGGCTGGACCGATTTGGCTAATTAATAAATTTGTCTTGAATTATTTGTGGAAGTCCAAAGAAGGTTTAAAAGGTAGATAAGTATGAAAATGCTCGCAAATAAATAAAAATGACAATTTTGTTTTTCCTTTGATGTGTCTCCCGTCGGACGGATCCCTTTTGTTTGTTTTAAGTTTATTTTATACAAAAGTTTAGGTATTTTATTTATTGATTGAGGCACTACGAAGTCTGCCGGGTCTGGTAGTATATAATAAATTAATTAAGACTAAGTACGAGTATTGATAAACGAGAGAATAGGTAAAAACTGTGGACTGACTTGTTTAGCAGCTTCCTTCGCCGGGCGTGGATTTCAATTCTTTAGAAGGCCTATATTGTTAGAAAACTCTTTAGAGAGGAAGATAATCGCGAAGGACTATTCACACAGTTAACATCTGTGTAAATCGCTTTGAAGTCGTCGCGGCCTAAAGGATAAGACGTCCGGTGCATTCGTATCTTGCGATGCTACTGTGATCTAATCCCGCCGGCAGGTAATAAATGTTCACGATTGACTTCCACGGTGAGGGAATAGCATCGTGTAATAAAAATCAAACCCGTAAAATTATAATTTGTTTAATTACTGGTGGTAGGACGTCTTGTGAGTCCGCACGGGTAGGTACCACTCAGCCTATTTCTGCCGTGAAGCAGCAATGCGTTTCAGTTTGAAAGGTCGGGTAGCCGTTTTAACTATGCTGATACCTTAGAACTTATAGCTCAAGGTGAGTGGCGCATTTACGTTGTAAATATCTATGGGCTCCAGTGACCACTTAACACCAGGTAGGCCGTGAGTTCGTCAACCCATCAAAGGAATAAATAAAAAAAGCGCTACTGCAAATTTTTCTTCGATTAATTTAATTATTATTTTATTATCATTTTATTATATTTACTAAACACAATAAAACAACACGTTCGCATTTCTTCCAACACGGTCGAATTTACGTAGAATTTACGAATCGTATTAATTAATTTGTTATTTAATGCCAATATTTAACACACTATTTCAAAACAAATTAAAAACTGGTAGGAAGTGTTTTATCGATAAAATGTTCGAAATGTATTTCTTCAGAGCATTCCATAAACTTCTAAAAAATTTCTTTACCTCTGCGAGTTAGATCTCAATTAAACGTTACTTATTCCCTTATTAATTTAACAATTTAGCTACATTATTCCACTAGAGCATATTATATAGAAATACCAGTAAAATACATAGCTAAAATAATCTACATCTAAAAGCCAGCTGATAAACCCTTTATACGACTTTTTGTTACATCGTTGAAAAGACAACTTTAATCTGTATTATCAATTCCTTAAAATATCAATTGTTTTTATAGGTATAAATGGAAAGATAAAATTCATTTCTCCTGGTGAAAAGCAGGTACTGTAGTCCATTAACGTTGCAATTTGAATGTCACAAACCTGTGTTTCTCTTTAACAATTAGATGACGTAAAAGCGAAATGGCATAGGTAGCCATTTCTCTTTTATTTTTACCCAGTCAAAAACCTAAATTTTAATAAAAGTATTGTAGAGACAACAAGAGAAGCTTTACAACGATCTGTTGAACTGGCGCGGAATAGAAGTGATCGGAGACAAACCGTAGGTAAATGCTCACAATTCTCTTTATTCAGGGTGCGACAAAGAACACGAAATTTCTTGAAAATTAAATGTTCTCAAGATTTTCATTGTTTTCTAAAACACTTATGAATTACAAAGACTCCGCTTATGTTTCAAGGTTCATTAATTTTATAACTAATCTATACGAACAGCAATACACTCTGGAAATATGAAAATTTCCCAAAAAAATTTTAATTTGTAGGAAATAAAAGCGTCTAGCAATCGTTTTTATTATTATTATATAATTCATAACCTTTAAACTTCTGTGGAACTGCGAAGTTATTGTCTGGGTTTTGTTGACTGGCTGGGTCTGATGGAGGGTTCATTATATTTTTGTCACTTAATTAACTATGAGTCAATGCTCTGTAAAACAGATTGTACGAATGCCCACTTTGGATACTTCGTAGCTTATATTATGTATTCATGGAAAACCTGAGGTTCAGATAGAGAGAGAGATCACAGAGATCAGCAGTGCAGCACAACTAAGCCATTATCTTGTATCTACACTGGGCCTCGTGCAGGGCCACAGTGCACGAGACGCCATCGTTAATACTTCCTACCGAAAAAATAAAGAGGCAACAAGTTTGGTGCACTCATCTGTGGGAGAAGCTATTCCGCTCTTTTGCTTAGTCAACCGGGGACTGATGTTTTGAAATGAGTGGAACGGAACAGACCGAACAACCAATTTAAGGCTGAGGTACTGGAATTGGAGACCCGTTCTACAGGACCAGGGGTTTCTCAAGCGCCACCACGATCTCCGAATCTTTCCGAAATTTAATTTT
The DNA here is from genome assembly GCF_003987935.1 of Bombyx mandarina. The sequence goes on along the minus strand of NW_021011526.1, from coordinate 155,759 downwards.
ATCAAAGCAGCATTTCGTTTGCCTTTTCTATTATTTCCAAAATTTCCGTCCCGAAGAAATCCTAATAACGAACGGAAGTATACCCATATTACATAGGATTACGGGCCATTCGAACGAACAATATTGTAGTACATTAGGCAACGGATTCAGACAATAGGCGTTTAATTGAGCGCGAAGGGGTACTATTCCCTACTTTCTGTGCCTTTTGTCACAAGGAGAATACCAAATTTAATGACACGATTATTGCTATGTGACGTCATTGCGAGGATTGTTTTAAAAACGTTCAGATTTTTACGAGTTGTCTAGTTATACGATACCTGTTGGTGTACCTGTATATATCCAAGCTTGCACGCTAAAGATGAGTAATGAGCGTATGTTATTTTTGTAAGATGTTAACCTGTGAAACAGGGATCAGCGATTTAGAACGTTATCCAGGATAAGTCCAGAGACAAGAAAGATGATGTTTGTCGGATAAAATAATCTTTCAAACAAAGTGACCGTAACGCAGACCGATAATCTTTATTTTTATGAAATGAAATTTGAGAAAAACCTTAAGATCTTTTTTATGCTTATACGTATCATGATTACGACTATTAAGCCACGTTTTGAGTTACAGATTTTTTTTTATTATTGCCTTTCTAGGCAGACGAGCATACGGCCCACCTGATGGTGAGTGGTTACCGTCGCCCATGGACTTCAGCAATGCCAAGGGCAGAGCCAAGCCGCTGCCTACCGCTTAATACTCTCCACAAGCCTCGTTTGAAGAAGGACATGTCATAGCGCTCGGGAAACAGATGATGTTAACTAAAATTATTTCTTGTGTATTCTTTGTTCGTTTCTTTTAATTAACAAACTTATAATAGTAACAAATAATTTTTGGTAGAAAAAAAAATTGAAAATGATATTTAAATAATCCTTCTTGTCCAGTCGTACTCACTATGTCTGATGGACGTGACCGGCTCCATTGAAGACGTTCGTCTTCACGATGTTGTGCCTGATCTTGTCATCGGCTTCTGGAACAGCTTCATAGACGGTGAAATCAAAGGCGCTGCGGCTCTGGTCAGATCAGCGCCCCTTGAATGAATGAATGAATAAAAATTCTTTATTACACAAAATATTGTACAAAGGCGAACTTAACGCCATGCAGGCATTCTCTTCCAGTTAGCCCTTGTTGATGAAGTGAAAGATTAAAGAAGTGCGTAGCTGTGATGAAGTTATTACATGGAGATAATTTAAAGAATTACAGTAGACATAAGTAATAAGGCCCCTTTACCAGTAACTTTACCAGTTTACCAACCAAGTTACCAGTTTACCAACCAGTTTACCAGTACCAATTTTACCAGTAATCACCAGTTTTACAAGATTGTCCTCGTCTTTCCTGGCTATGTGTCCAAAGTGCTCTAGGACTCGCTCCTAAATTCGCGCCTTGTCTTTAAACTTCGTATAGATGTATTGATAGATATAAAGTACAGCTATGTTGGCCCGGTATTAAGTTGTACTTTGCGAGTAGTCACCTAACAACAACACAATTGGTAGTTTTCTGAAGTTATGAGCCCTCTTTGAGCACAATATGTGTAACACATTCAAGAGTAACGACAAGGGAAGATTTTCTACCTAGCCCTTCCGAAACTCTGCTCTCTCTCTCATTCGTAGATTCTCTCCGCAAACCGCAGAGTAGACCACAGGTCTCTTCTGAAACTCTCATTCCGTAGACCCATAATTTAAATGTTTCTTGTTTGGAATCGGTGACTTCACTGAAAATATTAAACAATAATAATTATCGAACGAGACGTTAGTTCCATTTGACGATATTGATTTGGTTGAATAACTTCGACTGATTTTGTTTTGAAGAATCACTAACTTAATTTGTAATATAAATTATTTTGTCATGTCATCGCAGATTCATCGCACTCTCCTCGCGTCTGGTAACTTAATTAGCGTGTATTCTTGAACCAAATCCAGCAATAGATTTTCAAATTATATCTATTTCTAGTCAACACACAGAATCGTAAAAGTACTGAAATAAGCTAAATATAAAAGTATTTAAATTTTTTCTGAAATGCTGTCTATATTTTAATTTTACTTAAACACGGACATTCACTGACATGTTTAAGTAAAATTACATGTTTTTGAATGAAAGTAGAATGGCTGGGCCAAATATCATATTCAGCCGTAAAATTGCGTATTGTAATTATGTTTTAGTCGTTTAGTAGTTATTATTGTTGTTTTTTTTCTGATCGACATAATTCTTTAAATAATCTATATTGTTTGAGATACTGAATAATGGACGTGTAGCCAGTGGCGCTTTGATTGATACTAGCAAAAACTTTTTATAGTTTCTAATATTTATGTACTAATATTATGATAGTGAATTATATGTAAACAGTATATTTATTACATAAGCTTAAGAAAACACCAAATTCAACTTTGTTTACGAAAACAAAATTTTTAAAGCTTAATAAATTTCAAAGGTATTTTTCTCGAAACACAACATAAGAAAACCAAGAAAGCCCGAGTTGGCCTTCGAACTTTTCACCAAAATTTAGATGAAGAAATCAACAATCGAATGAAAGTTCTCGCCAACTTTTATCCTTGGAAATTAACATAGCTCATTCATTTCTTTGGCTGTAGGTGTATGAATGTTTATTTAAAGGTAGCCCTTCGGAAACTCAACTTAATACCCACTGGAAAAACACCAACCACAAAAAAATCTCACTCTAATTCCCGCTTAATTTGATTTCAGCTATTAAAATACTTCTTCACGAAATTACTGAAGATCTGAAATGCGTAAGGCCGATTCTATGCAGAGCAGCAGCTCATTTAAAACATCTTAAGAAAGATACTAACGGACTATGCAGACTGGTATTAAATTTTCAAACTAATTGAAATAAAACGAAGAACCTTTCGTTTACCTTTGATCCAGAAAAAGTACTATTCCTGAGAAGTAATCTATATATATAAATGAATTGCTATTCGTTAGTCTCGCTAAAACTCGAGAGCGGCTGGACCGATTTGGCTAATTTTGGTCTTGAATTATTCGTGGAAGTCCAGAGAAGGTTTAAAAGGTGAATAAATATGAAAATGCTCGGAATTATATAAAAACAAACAATTTTGTTTTTCCTTTGATGGGTCCCCCGTCGGACGGATTCCTTTTGATTGTTTTAAGTTTATTTTATACAAAAGTTTAGGTTTTTTATTCATCGATTGAGGCACTACGAAGTCTGCCGGGTCAGCTAGTAAAGTAATAAATATTTAAAGTAATAAATATAATTATACACTAACGCGAGTGAGCCACGTATAAAAGCTAGTGTAGTATAGAAATAAGAGACTCAATTTCGTTACTAAATACTTGTCACAAAACCACTGGGACTATGTACTGTTGTTTCTTTTAGTGGTATCATTATCCTTGTATACTAGGCCTAAGAGAATAAAACAGAAATAAAATAAATCGGTCCCATCAAATGGCTCATGGACGAGATTTTATTGAGTGAATTTCTGCGGTAGAGAACATTTCCATTTTGTAAAAAAGATGTGTTTTAATTGTTATTAAAATCTAACTATGGCTTCTACTTATCAAATATATTCTTACGTAGCTGCGTAGGCTTGGTGTTATTTTGAATTTGACATTTTACCCGTATTGAAAATGTGCACACTAGAAATACGAAATAGGAACGCAGATGGTGCTTGTCTCTAGACATTGATTGATGAATATCGATATTTGCTTTGTGACGTGTTTGGGCACCGGGCACAAGCGATTTTTTCCTAAATGTGAGTATTTTAATAAGCATGTTTATCAAAGCGGCACTTTCCCGCGTAAGATAGTGAATAGAAAAGTTACATTTAGTTACCTGGATAGTGATAGATTTCAATTTAAGAACAGGATGCAAGTATGATTTTATGAATGACGGAAACATACAATGGACAATAAAAAGACACATAGACCTCGAATATGAAATACATATATTGACTGCGATCGAGTATCAAACCAACCCTTATTATAGTAGTTAGAGTCACTAATATTTGACAAACTTCATTTCATTTTTACAATATACCATGCAGACTTTATCTGCGTCTGTCTTTTTTGTGTCATTAACCGCTACAGCCAGATCTGTTAAATAAAAATGAAGTGTAACGGATTGAAATTTAATTGATTTCTTTAAAAATGTTTTGGGGAAGATATTTAATGCAATGAATTAATGTTTAAGAAAAATGGTGATTAACTCAGACTTATAGTCCGGATATTGACATGACTTCGATATTTTAAAACGTTTGGTTAATTGATTGTTTGAATATGCTTTATTGTATATCAAAATAATAATAATAAAGCATAAATGCAAATACAAAAGATACAATAAACGGAATTAACTCTAAGATATGCATGAATATGAATGTCTTCCAGACAATCATCAAGTGGACAAATATCATCTAAAGGCATTAAATGTGGTATACTTACTGAATGGACGCCAGCGCGATGAACGCGTTAATTTAAGAATCGCGTTGCATAAGAGACACATTAACAAAGAGATTTTGAACCGCATGGTGCCTTACGATGAAAAATACATTGTTTTTGATAATCGAAAGCAGTCATTATGTTGGTTAGACCCTGATTCAGCACATGGAGAATGACCCAAACGAAAGTTCACTCCCAAAAATTATGGTCACTGTTTGGTGGTGTAGTGCCAGTAACAAAGTTCATCATCCAGGAGGCAGTATACCAGGCAAAATACCTTGGAAGCGCTTATTGGCTTCCGTGCACCTGACATTTTCAAGAAGGACATTGAAAAATAACCACTGCCCTTTCAGAGTTCCAATGATACCATAGGTACCACATATTTTTATTGAAAAATATTTATAAAGAAAATTACTTGAACTTTCCGTATACTGCCTATGGTCAATATATATTAGACTAATTAGGTTCTGAGCAACAGTGACAGAGTAGGAATTCCATTACAGAAATATCACGATTCTTATAACTTAAAACACTGGATCGGGTGAATGTACATGGATTGCATGAAAGCGGCGCACAGAGCGGTGCAAAAAATCAATAATCGCTGAAAACTACCCGCACGTAATGTGCACTCGAGGACTTTTTTGGAACGAAGTTCCTTATGGGACGATGCGGAGGGGTACCCTAACCGGGAAAAAAACGTCCGTAACGTAAGATTTTTATTAGTAATGCACACAGTGTACGATTTAACTTTGTAATAACGTACAAATTAGTAATGCACACAGTGTACGACTTAACTTTGTAATAACGTACAAAAAATAACATATTTTTTATAATTCATTGACCACGATCTCAGAGCTTTCATTTGCCCAATACACTAACTCATATGCAAACAACCGTGAATGAAGTGTACCACAATCAGTTCGCACGTTACCGAATGACCGTGAGTTGTTGCGAAACCTCCAGTTTAATTTTCTTTATACCTCGAATAGAACTTAAAATTAATATTTTTATAATAAGAAACTTCGTTCGTGGTGTCCCACGACACCACACATCTGTTTTTTTAAACGTACCTATGTATGTACATCATCGCAACGTAAATGCCACTACCACCCACTTTGAGAATCCAAGACTGTGTCTCAATTGTATCGCCGTGGTGAGGTGGTGTTCATAAAATCATTTCCACCCCATTCGTAAAACAACGCGATTTGGAGACGTCCGTTTTCGAAGAATTTTACCTTTATCACTGTCATTAGTATTCGAATATATTCGAGGCGGACGAAATTATAATGACTCCGTTTTTTTGTTTTTTAGTTAGGAAATTCTCAAACATAATTGAGAGGCGCTTTCGAACTTGTTAGTTACATATGAAATTAAATTGCTTGCATCAAAAGCGACGCTGAACAAATTGTTCAAGTGGCACAATTTAGTTTCGTTAGTTATTATGAAGTACGTGTGATAATTCGAGCATTACATTACACCCAAAAGTTTACTTACACTTAATTACTTACAATTACTTATTTAATTACTTACACTTAACTACACACTTAATGGTATGTACTATTATTTAGACATTATCAACATTCAACCAAATTAACATACTGTAATCTATTATTTACCTCTAAAAGCAGACCAATAGTAAATAGATGAATGGACAGATCTTAGTGATTGATGTGATGAAGAAATTTCTGGTTGTAGGTACGGCGTCTTGTTAGCTCGCACCAGCACTCAGCCTGTTTCTGACATGAAGTAGTAACGCGTTTCGGTTCGAAGAGTTGGACTCTATAACTGACTTAGGCGACGATGGTACGAAAGAGTCCATCCAAACCACCGGCCTTAGGATTATAAGATTCTAAATATAATTCTCCATTTAATCATTAACATTTACAACCGTCCCAAATCGTTAAGTCACAGTACAATAAAAAAAACCGTAAGACTTAACAACCATAATAAGTATCACAAAATTTTCCTTAAAATTCTTCCACCAAGAAATGAATTATTTTATTGTGTATTGCTTATTTTTATTAACTGGTCTTAACAGTGTTACTATTATGGCCGATTTACTGTTTAGTTTTCCCTAAATAAATAACAGAAAGTTTCTTATCTCTTGCTGTTTCGGTCAAAGTTAACGATACTTTTATATCGAACGCGATTTTTATACAAACTGACTGAGTTAGGTGATCCTGCAACATTTGTCCTACTTCCTGTTTTTGATGACGTCAGCAGCTATATTTATTTTATGTGTTCAGAGGTTCTGTCGCATTTCAAGGTGTGAGATCGTATCGGGTCAATGACGCATTTCTTTTCGCCCGATTTGACAATTATTTGCACGCTTCATCACGGTGTCGTTTCAATGTAAGCCATTTAGCCCTTATCTGAAGTTGCCTGTGCGAATACTATAGAAAATTTTCACCGTAGTTCAACTTTCCGTAACTTCACAAATTTATTCACCATATCACATGATCTAGACAACATTATTATTGTTCATTTTGCTGCAAGATGAGTAGTTTTATGTCCCTTGTTAATAAGATTCAAAAGAAGCTCGCAGATGTAAGGGGTTTGGATGCGCGTCTGTAATTGCGAACATCCTTAGAAATCCGAAAGACGAAAACTCGTTAGCTTGTGAATGCAATTTAAACAATGTGGAACGGATTTAATGTCAGAGACATCAATTTATATCCGTAACAATATTCCTGAGATTCCCTGAATTTTACAATGTTAAATGAAAATATAGAACGAAGTGAAACTCACCCCGAAGGAGGTGGGAGGGTAGATAAAATTTTACCTCGCTCTACTACGGACGTACCCCAATTGATAAAATGACTCCATCTATTTTGCCATATTTTAATCTAAAACAAATTTGTAGCGCATACACGTCGTATGGAGAAATTCATGTTTAGTTTTTTTTTTATTGCCCTTGTAGGCAGACGAGCATACGGCCCACCTGAGTGGTTACCGTCGCCCATGGACTTCAGCAATGCCAGGGGCAGAGCCAAGCCGCTGCCTACCGTACCTGCTTAGTAATGCAAAGACAAGGTAAATAGTAGGCATCCCGAAACGCCCCACTCCCGCGTTATTTAAAATCGTTAGGTTAGTGTTTTTATCGCATTGGATATACTAGGTCGCGGTACAAGTTTCATTTTTATGGCACGATGTTATACTCTCGTCGTGAAAATCGTTCGTGAACACGAGACAAGTACGTATTTCGTCAAGAAATATTTGTACTCAGCTGCGATATTTGGACTCCGATTTAGCAAGCCGTTAGCATCGGCCACGATAACTTAAACTATTTTTAATACTAGAGGCATACTTAAACTTTTTTTTAATACAAGAGGCATACATTAATGCAAATTATACAAATATGTATTACAATCAATTAGTACCAGTTAGTAAGCATGTAACATATCTCGTAACTATCTAGGTCACTAATTAAAATCAGATATTAACTTTTCATCAATTGCCATGATCACTGACTGACTTTTTTATTTCAATGCTGAGAAGGGTGCCCATGCGATAGACCGACCAGATCAAGTCGGCGGTTGGCGGCTGTTTGCATGAGTGCACCAGGCTCACCACAAACCGGGAGGAGTGGCGATTGCTCGTGAGGCGCATAACATCTGCTGAGAAGGGTGGACAAGCTTGTGGCTTACTTGGTGTTATGTGGTTACCAGAGTCTGTAGGCATTCACGACGTAAATGTGGCCACCCACCTCGAGACATGAGTTCTAAAGTCTCTGTCTGTACAGTACAATGACTGCCCCGTTCTTCAATCCGAAAACGCATTACTATTTCATGGCAGAGATAGGTAGAGTGATGGTGCCCGTGCGGACTCACAAGACGTCCTACTAACAGTAAAAACTTATATTTTATTAGAAGAAATTTGTTCCGATGATATTTAGAGGTAAATAAACAATTCTTATATTTTTTTAATCAATATTCCAGTGTCATATTTCGTTTTCGATGGAATAAATTAACTTTTGAGCTTTGGAGAATCGACGATACACGAAAAAAAAAATTGTTTATTGAGATCCTTCAAGAGATAAGGAAGGAAATCTTTGGAAGGTTTCGTTCCTACTTTTCCATAAAGCTAACTACTCAAAAGCTCATAGCTCAAAGTCACATCATTTATTCAATTTATATATGTCAGAGATAATTAATTTAGGCGGATATGCGACGTCACTTATTTTATTAGAGTTGCAACTCCGCGCAACATGACTGACGTTTTATAGGTGGTCAGTTGTCAATGTCAAAGTATCAGTCAGTAGTGCGTCTGATCCATAGACTGGTGTGATCGTTTGCCGATGCTCTCTTGCTCGATTAACACCATAGATAATACACATAAACTATGTAGAGGGCACTGGCTGCGCTGGACGTGCGCATTGACTGATTAAAATAAAACCACATGTCGAGCGACGATGGCGGCCATTTAGATGGCAATTAATTGAATTCTGCGACACTTTATATGCGACACTGCGACACTCCGAGATATAAATATGTTTAATAATAATAAAACATATTGTAAACTCGGCTTAACCAGCTACGTAAATTAAACTTTGTGGGCTGATCAGCGCACCGTGGACTCTTGAGTTTCACACAAATCAATGAAACCTTTCAAAATGTTTTTCCGGGTCTGGTACCAACTTTTAGGGTTTCGGGTATAAGTTTCAATGAGAATAGTTTCAAAATAATGCGTTATACAGAACACGGAAACCTATTAACGTCCGTCTGGTGTAGTGGTAAGTGACATGGTCACTACATTAGGGGGTCGCGGGTTCGAATCCCGCCAAGGGAAGATATTTGTATGATAAATATAAATGTCTTTTCCAGGGTTACGGATGTATATTAAATATATGTATGTGTATAATAAAAATCTTACATTTATTTCCGATATCTGGTACCTGTAACACAAGTTCTTTACGAACTTATCACGGGACCAGTTAACGTGGCGTGATTGTTAGTAAAATATTTATATTTATTTATTATTTATTTATATATTTGTTTTATTAATTACAACGTTTTATGGTTAATAGAGACATCGTTTGTAATCACGAAAAGCATAATAATATGAAACAATGAAATTATAATAAGTTTCTACATTTACTTTAGCGCTTTTTTGCCCTTAAACATTTGAACCTTCGTCATCAATTAATGTGAAAATTAAATCGTTTTTGTTCTCATTCAGCTCTTTATGTGTACATTTGTATGTAAGTTTCAGAAATGACTTATTTCTCCGTTACATCAATTCGTTATTTTTAAGCATCGTCTTTTGCAGACTTGTTACAATATCTCAAAGAGAACACGGGAAAGGTGGAAAAACGTTTTCATCTTTAGAATTACGAACCGTGAACTACATATTTTCTCGCTAACAATTCCCACAGTGTCCGCTCAATTTCCACACGATTTTCCTCGAGAGCTCGTAATATTTTAATACGCCGAAAGCAAACAAATTACTCGTTTGCTCCTTCGTACGATTTTACTGTCGTATATTCGCCTCGAAGTTCGCCTCGAACATATTTCTTTCGCCATGAATCATTACAATAGTTTCTATAGGTACGTCCGGTGTCTTTGTCCGCGAGTCTTAGACATAAATATATACACTTTTACGGTTTAATTAAAAGAGTATCTAAATTCGTGTGTAGGATTAATAGCTTTCATTTATTAATTACATGTGGTATGTGGTAGGCAGCGGTAGGCAGCGGCTTGGCTCTTCTCCTGGCATTGCTGAAGTCCATGGGCGACGGTAACCACTCACCATCAGGTGGGCCGTGTGCTCGTCTGTCTACCAGGGCAATAAAAAAAATGTGGTACTGTACTTGTAGAATTGCGCATAAAGTTTCTGACCATGTTCCTTAGGTGTCATGAATGAAACCGTCTCAAATCTGTCTTTTAATTGTTAACTCTGATTATTTCATTCACCCAAAATGCTATTACTATAAACGATTACTATATTATATGCAAAAACTATATTATTATTATTTTTATATTATTATTAAACTACTATATACTATAAACCCAGGACGAATGTAATAGAAACACTGTCGAGGTCATGTAGACCGTAAGTGCTATATGGCAAATAAAACAGAAACTTGAAGAAAGTTATTCCTGAAAGAAAAAAAAAATATTTAAAATTACGATAATGTACATACATAGTTAACAAAATGATCCAGATAATTAGTGACGTCAATGTTAAGAATCTACATTCTTAAAACTTCTGAATCCACAGTTAAAACTTTTGCAATATAAAAGTTTTAATGACACGAACAAAACAAGACAATAACATAGTTCATAAGGTCAAACTAGTTTCGCCGTCTTTGTTCAGTCTTAATTACATTTCTGAATAATCTAAAGCATCTAAGATGAAGTGAAGGCCAAAGAAAAAGTATTATACTTGAATTAAACAATAACGTCTACGGTTGCATTTGTGTTCGTATGTGTGGGTGGGATGTGTTTGTGTAATGGAATAGATGACATAAGATATAATAATTTAGATTAAGATATGATAATTAAGATGATAATTTAGCATAAATAAATAATAAGTACTCAGCGGATTAAATAAAAAAAACTTATTATATAAGTATATTTGGAACAATATCACCGTGCGCCGGACGTAGAACGAAGACATACTTAAGAACGCTGACTTCTATGAATTTGTCTTTGTTCACAAGATAAGTGTTTCTTAAATTTTTCCGCCCTACTATCAGTAATTACGCAAATAAACATTTTTGTAGGTCTTGATTTATATTACACAATATTATTACTACATCGTGAAAGTTATTCGTGAATATTTGTTAAGTACGTATTTCAATTAAAAAAATGGTAGCCGCAACCCCTGTACTGTCGCATCGCTTGACGTGAATGCACCAAACTTCTTGTCTTTTAGTTAATTTCTTGGCCGGGGTCACGACGAATTCTATTTTTTTAAGTAACTTTTATAAATCAAAACTAATCGATTTCATACGATAACTTTAAAAGGAAGTTTATCACAATGTTATGGCATTTTGAAATTAGGATACAATAATAAGGCTTCAACATAACAAATGTCCCAATTTGCAATGCAAAGTCTCGACGCTGAGAGGGCGGTCTGGATCTGTCTTAACAAATCGTGTTCTTAAACAGAGTCTGATTATTCTGTTTCCAACGGCAAATATTAGCCGATGATCAGGAAACAAGGAAACGCAGAGCACGTAAGGACCCGTATGACCATACTTTCTCGTAATTGGCAACCCTTAATACAATAGGATCGACCAGAAGCACTCGTTTCATACCTTTCCTATCTTCTACTGCTCGCCATATACGAGCCAATTATAAGATCAACGAAAATGTAGTACCTACAACTGTTTGAATATTAATTTAAGATCACATGGCTTTGTCATAAACGATATCAATGCCGTACCCTTTTACTTTTATTGACTTTAGTTACATAGTTAGTAAAGATCTCTAATTTGGGAAAATAAGATCTAGCGTAAAAATACATACCATATGTACATATACTTAACAACTTTAACGAATTCGTGTCTGGAGGTAAAATGCTTATTAATTATTTAGGTAAGGTAATTGCTGAGACGCAAGGTCAGACATATCATTCATTGCATGAGAAAATAGAAAAATAAAACAACACAAACCGTCTACGACATTTAGCAACTATTTAAAACCGTTTGAAGAAATATCAAATCATTAATTTTAGAGGAATTACCTAATAGAACGTCAAGAAAATTATAATATTTGAGAAAGCTGTCATAACACAAAACACGACGCAATTTTTTATACTCTACGGACATCTGACGAATATCGGTTACGACACGGTAAACAAAAATGGCGCCTGAAGAATTATAAAGAGTCATTTTACACAGGAAATCCGTTTATCGAAATTAGCAAAGCTACAATTACTTCTTTATAGTACCTAAATCTCAATCCTCATAAGTTGACTAGCCATATCAAGATTTAATTAATTTAATAGAACGTCATAATATAGTCCTTCAGGTACATTACATTACATACATTACATTACATACTATTACTGGTGGTAGGACCACTTGTCCGCACGGGTAGGTACCACCGCCCCGCCTATTTCTGCCGTGAAGCAGTAATGCGTTTCGATTTGAAGGGTGGGGCAGCCTTTGTAACTATACTGAGACTTTAGAACTTGTATCTCAAGGTGGGTGGCGCGTCTACGTTGTAGATGTCTATGGGCTCCAGTAACCACTTAACACCAGGTGGGCTGCGAGTTCATCCACCCATCCAAGCCATAAAAAAAAAATTTCTAGCACTTACAGTATATCACGTACACTCAAAGCAAACAGATGAATTTTTATTTATAGCATTCGCTATTACCAAATAAGATTTTTTAAACATAAAAATTTAACAATAACAGAGAACATAGTGGGCCTACATTTATATTAAATTCATTCTTAACTTAAATTATGTAAAGCTATTTACCAGAAAAAAAATGCAAAAGAAAAAGTTAAGATTCAATATAATTATCAAAGATCCAGTCTTGGCAATAATTGAGGACATTAATTAGGCATGTATAGCGAAACGATTCACATAATCCTACAGTGTTACAGAATAACGTACGGTATAAGATTTTGTGTTTAAATTACACAAATTGCACAGTACCCAGTAAATGAAATTTAGAGGCGCGTGACATACAGCCTAAACTGAACACTAAACAACCTCAGATTCATTACTGCGCCGGCAAACAAGGTAATTATGCTGCATTTTTTTTTTTTAAATGTAATGTTGTTACTGTACAAGGATTTACAAAAAATAAATGTTGGAAGTTGCTAAATCAAAGATAAACTACCAAGTATCGAATCACAAATAAACTTCTAGTGTTGAAACTTTGAAATAAAATGAGAAACATTTGTGAAAATCACTGAACTGAATTTACTAGATCGTAGTAAGTTTTTTTTTTTATTTTTTTTTTATTGCCTTTTTAGGCAGACGAGCATACGGTCCACCTGATGGTGAGTGGTTACCGTCGCCCATGGACTTCAGCAATGCCAGGGGCAGAGCCAAGCCGCTGCTTACCAAAGAAGAATAAACTAACTTACAAATATACACAAACTAACAAATAATGTAATATTAAGTTTTTTTTCCTTACCTGTTTATCACAACGAGTGAGAATTCTGAGAACATCCTACTTTCACTGGTGATAAGACGTCTTGTGAATCCGCACGGGTAGGTACCACTACCCTGCCATTTCCGGTACCATTTCTGTCGTGAAGCAGTAATTCGTTTCAGTTTGAAGGGTGGGGTAGCCGTTGTACTGTAAAAATGGAGACCTTAGAACTCGTATCTCAAGGTAGATGGCGGCGTTTACTTTGTAGATGTCTATGGGCTCCGGTAACCACTTAACATCAGGTGGGCCGTGAGCTCGTCCATCCACCTATGCTATAAGAACAATTAAAAAATATATGTCCTAACAATCAAAACGTACCTTATAAACTTGGAGTTAGTATTGAATTTGAAATTTATTCCTATTATTATTATATTGTATTTCAGTACAAATATTCTGCGTGAAAAATGTATTTATTTCCCTTTTAGAAAACTTTTATCCCTTAATTCGATCGAATTTCAGAATTCAAGACGTAATTCCGTACAATTATATGAAAACATGTAATTCGTAGGAATTGTTTTCGCGACATCGGGTCTTGATTGCTTTTATATGATTATGCCGATTTATTCCCGGAAATTTCGGAGACATGTTCAGAGCGAAATTCATTTCAGATAACGCTAACACGGTTGTTATCACGGTCAATCTTATTTCGTTTGTTTTAATGGTAAGATGCTCTGATTTTTTTTTACCTGATAAATTGAGCCCGTTCCCGTCCCCAACCGTTATATGGGCTGTGGAACACAGCCTGAGAGCAAAAACAAACAGTTGTGCAGTGCTTCGCAGAATCTGCCATCGGATCAGAATTTAGTGGTGTGAACCGGTTTTTAAAAACCTAGAAAAAAACGGTTTTTATAGAAACCGATAAATATCGGTTTTTATTTAGGGAACCGATTACCATCCCAAAATATATTTTGGGGCATTTGATATGTGTCTGAACTTTCAGAATTGTACCGCGCCGCTTTCTCGAAGAAGCGTTCTGACGCTGTATTCAGATACTTATGGATCGGGTAGTATAAGGTGTACTAGCAACCAGAAACATACAACAATAGTTTCGGAACGTATATTTCTATAATGCTGCAAGACACCATTCACCTAGCAAAAAAATTTTTTCACTGAAATTTCTTCATTTCTTTACATAACTTTTCATTTTTACGTATTCAACTAATTTAGTAAATATCATGTTATTGAGCTGGCTTCAATCGGGTCCATTGTAGTTTATTTGAATGCAAAAAGGTTTTATGCGGGGCTTAATAGTACAATTGGGATTTTCACATCAATTTCCGATGTCTGTTGACAAAAATTGTGTGAGAGAACATCTCGTGAATGTCCAACACAATCAGCTATCACTGACAGGGTGATACAATAATGTAACACCAAAGGTTTGGTTTTGGTTTGTTTCGATTTTATTCTTCTTCTTTAGGTTTAAGATTTTGTCACCCCTCCTCGACCGGATAAGGTGGCTTTAAAAAAACTTTTATTAGAAGCATTTCGACACTTGAAAGGCAGACGTGACTAAGAGACAATAACTGCTTTATACATAAATGATAGGCAATAACCATATTCGATGCGCAAAAAAAAACATATTTCTAGGTCTATTAAAATCATTTCAATCCTACAGCTAGATTCGTTAAAATATCATTTTTTTCAGGTATTTCAACTTTAAATTAGTCTACTGTAAAGTTCACGCATTATCGCTTAGTCACGTTTGCCTTTCAAGCGTCGATATGTTGTTGCTTGCTTGGAAACGAACATGGCTTCTGTGAAAGCACAGAGTTCTAATAATAAATTAGCTGAAAGTTTAAAACAAGGAAAACCCACATTATTCTTGCATTTGTCTTTGAAAATTTAATTAAGATGTCGGATTGAGAACTTTGAATTTTCCATTCTGTTTGTACGTATTAGTGATTCAGGCGCTCATTATGAAATTACTTTTGAAGTCAACGTTAAGTCAGCATCAATTTATGTGGCTTCTTAGGACATTTTTTTGTTTCCTATAGATAATCACATCGTTTCCAAGGCCTTTTTATAACGTGATCGAGTGAACTAGCTCAAGGCCTACCTGGTGTTAATGGTTACTGAAGCCCAGGGACAACATAACTCAAATGCCGTTACATTGAGACTTGAGGTACACTGTCTCAATTGTACCTAGTCAGGTCATAAATTCTGATTTTGAATACAGGCCTTCAATCTGCGCGGCCAGTCGTCTATCGTAGCACGAACGAGGTCCATGTCAATATCGGCGGCTGCCTTAATCAAGGATGTCTTGAGTGACTCCAAATTGGGATGAGGCTTTGAGCACGCCTTTTCCTCCAAGTGTTGCCATATCTTGTAATCTAACGGATTCAAATCTGGACTGGAGGAGGGCCAGTCTTCGTGCCGGATGAAGTCGATTTCACGCGCCGCCAGCCAGTCTTGTGTGCTCTTCGCTCTATGAGCTGGCGCCGAATCTTGTTGGAATACCCAGTGCCTGTTATTGAACATGGTATGA